>JBCFYV010000559.1:0-182500 GCA_039000515.1 Timema cristinae | reverse complement strand
AAATTCCCTGATATTTTCCTGATATAAAACAAAGCCCTGACTTTTACAGGTTTTCCCTGTCAGTAGCTGACCTAACTGGGTGGGCATCTACTGGAATCTTCTGTACTCACGATTGCTGTTCACGGGATAGTCAATGGCATAGTTTATAGTTATCGTTATTTTTTTTAATGTCCGAAAAACGTAGATTTCTTATTCATAAGGTATTAAGATAATTTTCTTTGATACTGTGCGGTGAATGCTCCAGTATTAGGAGGCGATGAATAGGGCAAAGCGAGTGTAGACAAAGGAATGGCTGCGTAAGAGGTATTTAGGAGGGTAATCCTCTGATGTTACTATGTTTTAGTCGAATATTATTTCTGGGGAGAGGGATGAAAAATTGAAAAGAAGTCGGCAGTTAGTCTATATTTGAAAATAGAACGTTTTGTTAAAAGTATTAACCGTGCCCAGGAAGTTCCGACGACCCGGCGCTGCCCTGTTTGTAAGCCTATTTGTACGCAAAATCCCTCATCATTACTATTCTCCACAAACACGTTCAAATAAATGGTAAAAAAAAATGCTTGTATAGTTTTTGTAACATTGCCGAGCTATAGTAGTAGTCTTAGTAACGAAGCTGAAGAGTATAGGAAGTAAAGTTCGTCACCGTTAGAGTGCGTCGTTGACATATTCCCCTCCTCCCGTATCTGCTTCAGCAGTAGCGCTGTCAAGACGCGCCATCATTTGTAACCCACGGCCTGAACAACATGTCACAATATTTCAAGGAAACATCAATACTGCACTTCTAAAAAAAAAAAAAAAAAACTTTTTACAGATGTTCAATAATGGTGGAAGGATCTTCTTGTTTCTTTTTTTTTTCTCGTGTATGTGTTTTTTCTTTGAAAATATAAATTCTAAGAGTTATTTCTTTTAACGTGCAAAGAAATTGAACTTTCAGTGCTTGACAGGACACATTCTGTTATGGTGGTGTATTTACGAGAAAAACAAAAAAATGTGGAAAGTTTTTAGACGGGTTGAAAATAAAGGCAAAAGATACAAGATAATGTTTTCCCATCTTCGATAGTTTGAAAGAGTGTATTTTATCTTCATTTTAAGTTGCCAGTTGTTGTTTTTTTTAAACGAAAGGAAAATTAAAATATGGGGCAGATTTTAGAAGCTGCGTGATAAATTCTCAATCATGAGAATGGGTTCAAGTGATAAATGTTAAAACATATTACCTTTAACTTTTGTAGCGCAGTCTCTTTGTAATAATCAATAAGAGACAATTATTCTGAAAACTTTTTTTGTATCAATCCGTAAAGTAAAACAATACCCCAAAGTTGAGGTTTAAATTTGGTATTATTACTATAAAACACGCATGTAAGAAAAATAAGCTGATTTTTTTTTATCGAAACCTCGTCTACCCGCAGTGAGATGATATGTTGATTGTGATTATGAAATAGTGGAGTCAGGATTGATCTTAAACTTAACTTGAAACTAATTAACCTTAAACCTGTTGATAGTTGGGATAATTCCCCGTTTCGGGAAATATACTCATGGTACCGTCCGTGAATAGAACATGGGACTCCTAAGTTTGAAGCCACTTGTAGCTCAGTGGTCTGAAGATTGTGTGTTGGATTGTTTAGTCAGCGAGTCAGTGAGTTGCTGCACACTGGCCAGTCTATCTTTAGGTACATCCGGAGTTTTCAGTAGATCCTCATCACTATACTATAAAGGCTGACTCACTCGCTGATATTAATGTTTACCCACTTCCAGATGAGCTAGAAACTTGAAATTTGGCAAACTTATAGATTCAAGCCTGTAACCGACGGAAACATTCCAAAAAGTTAACAAATTTTAGTTTTTAACCTCTGAAAAAAAAATCAAAATAGCGGAGAAACTTTAAAGTCGGTGCGGACCTTTCTTTGGAGGCCTCATGTGGCTAAACAGTAAGACCTATCAAAAAAAGGATTGCACCAGAGCTAATTTTTTTGATTTTAGGTAAATTTTGCACATTTTCCACACTTTTTTTAATTTTTGAACACACTTATGGGACCGATAGAATCATAAAATTTTAAAAATAAATTAACGTTCAAAACAACTCTGGAATTACATTAGTTTACACTCACTGGGGGTGGAGCCTACAACGAGCAAAGCGATTTATATTATATAATGTTATTTCATATACACACTTTTATAGTATTTAGTTTCATCACTACTTTTATGAGTATGTCCCGAACGGGTGTGATAACAATCAAAATACCAATTTTAATATTTGAACTTTTCCCCCAACAAACTTTGATTATTGTTATAAACCTAAAAATGTTTTAATGTGTTAATTCGGTGCCGACCTTTTCAATGTTGTAAGCAGTGGCGACTCGTAGCTAAAATTAATGGGGGTGCTGCTCCAGAATTTTTTTATCCTTAGTTTAAAATTGTGTAAAAGGATAAAAAAACATGTATAAAAAGAAAATTTATTCAGGAACTTGATAAAATCTTAACAAAAAAAACAACATTTTTTACTTACTTTAACTTAAATTGTTACAGTTCAAGCTTGATCTATTCATTTAATAATTAAATCCATTCTTCTTGTTTTAATTTGCGCAAAAAGTTCAATAATTTTCTCCTTGATCTCTGGATGACAATTGAGAAAAATTTTCTCCATTGTAAGTACTGCAAGCGCATTTAGTCTTTCTGTTAAATAAAAGAAAAAAAAATCAAATAGAATAGCTGGAAGCAGAATAATAATCTAACTCTACACTCTTCTACACTTTATCACATTCAAGAATATGGTACACGGTTTTTAAGCACAACACGCGCTGAATAAAAAAAAACTTCTTTCTACCATCACGCCAGAGCCGGCACTGAGAGATTAACAGTGCTCTATCTACCTGGCAGTCCCGCCTTACTCCCCACCCCCCTCTTATTTACGCATGCGCACAACAGTCAAACACCACGTCGTTGGCACTGTGAAGCGCACAGTTTCATACAAAGATTTTTGTATCTTTTTCATAAACTGGGGGAGGGCTACTGAAGTACTGACATTAAGCTTAAGGAATATATATTGTACTACAAAAATAAAGAAAGAATTAAAGAAAAAAGGACTCATTATATTAAATGTTATCGATAATATCAAGTGGAAATAGGGGGTGCTGCAGTTCTGCAGTGCCTATACACGAACCACCACTGGTTGTAAGGTAACGTATACTCATTATATTAAAACTACGAAAGAAGAATCACAAGTATAGGGACATTACCTTTTTTCCTCACACACAATCCGTGAAACAAAGTGATTAATAGTCACTCATCGTTTCTGCCATTATAATTAAACTTTTCACGTGGGGAACTTATCTGCTCCCAGCAGTCTAATAATCCAATGATCCAGATTATATATATTAGGATCGACCCAAACAGTAATATCACTACACGTCATGTAGAATCGACCTTAGTTGTGTGACGGCGATTTAAAATTAAACTCAGAATGTTTTAATTAGCTCAGATATTTTTATTAAATACTGTTTTACCGATGTTTTAAGTTATAGTAATGTAAATTTATATTTAACTCTCATATCACGATTAGTTTGCTCTAGAAGCTATTTAATTATTTGATCACAGCTCTTAGATAACTAAACTATCATAATCTTGGAATTGAGAACGTTTCGAGTTTACATGTTATAGAATACACCATGGCCTCCTTTTCAGAATGTAGAGCTTTCTTAAATTTTGTTAAAAAGTGTTGTACTAAATATTTTATACGTCTGATAGTGGGTGAAAAATTAAGCACACCTTCACAAAATACTGTATTACGAAATATAATTTCAATAAATGTTTAGTGTTAAGATACTTATAAAATATAGCACGTTTTCTTACTCGAAGATTTATTTTGTTCTTAATAAAGAAAGGTGACTGAATATCGAATATGTTCCTAGTTGTGAACACCATTGTTTCTCATTTCTGTTGGTAAAGGGTTTAACAGCTTCATGATATACCTCGACATGTTGTCTTTATTAAGTTTGAGCACAGTAGTCTACCGTGGGAGAAGTAGCCAAACAAATTTGTTTTAAGTGAAATTTAGTTTTTTTAGTCACATTTTAGAGTTATAATTTGAATATTAAGGTAGGTTTAAAAAATTATGTTTCCTATCATGTGATACGTGATATTTTAAGGTATATTTTGTTAAATCATTTGTAATTTAAATATAACTAATAAACAATCAAAGATTAAATTATTTTTTGCTTGATTGTATTTAATTTACATATTTCCAAATGCTTCCAAGGGCTGAGATAGCCAAATTTGGACCGAATTGCTAGTCTAGTTGTTGAAGCTATTAAATATAAAAATATGCATATTTTTATAAAGGATTTGAAATGTAATTCAAAGTTCCTCTATCAACATTGTAAAATTACTAAACAAAAAACTTAGGTGAGTTATTGGTAGGGTTAATCAATCTAGATCTAAAAGGAGTGTATCTTAATCTCTTATATATATATATATATATATATATATATATATATATATATATATATATATATATATATATATATATATATATATATATATGTGTGAAAGCCCTTACTGACTCACTCACTCATCACTATTTCTCACACTTCCCATGAAGCTAGAGGGCTGCAATTTGACACAGATGTTCCCTTATAAGCTAATTAGGAAAAGTAAAAATGTTTCGTTTCAATGTTAAGTGGGTGAAATCGGGGTAGCTACCCTAATCAACAATATAGCTTTATAAACTCTTTTTAAGCGTTTAGAGGGTAATAATCCGATAAGTTTGTTCTAATAATGCCTTTGAAAAAATATAGCAATTATTTTTAATCCTGTAGATGCTTCTAAGGGGTGGAAAAAAATGAATACAGACAATTAATTAAAATGTGTAATTACGTTTTAATATGCAACTCCAAGACATGGTAGAATTTTGTAGTTTAAATTTCGCTGAATTTTGTGGTGTTTGTAGTGTTTGTGTGAGTGGCGGTGTGTGATGGTGGGGATTGTTGGGGGGGGGGGGGGGGCTGTCCAGCCGCGCTCAGCTGGTAATACCCCAGGCAATAGGTAAGCGTGCCTTCTAAAAATAAAACTCCCCATAAGAAACGATACATGCTCACCTCCTCGCGGTGTTTCTCTATTAAGCTTCAAACAAAAATTCCTCATTTTCATCCAAAAATAAATAATAACACAATATCCCAAGCGAATAACAGGGAGTCGGCTAGTCAATTATAAAGTCAGCTTGCACCAAACTGTGTTTTGATGGAAACGAGATGATTGGTTTACGTTCCTCTGAACTCAGACGAATAGAATTTCTATTAGCTCTCAGGAACAATCTCAAACATCCATTTCCATCAGATGGCATGGCAGACAGAAAGTGGTTAGTATTTTTTTTTGTCAGGCGTTATCTTAATCTTATATAGTAAAAGCTAAAGTGAAATATTTCGTAATCTACCAAATTCTTTCAACTTCTGAAACCAAAACTAGACAAAATTGAATTTGACCCATCTAAAGTATTCAACGTAGATGAAACTGCCTTCACTCATCGTTCTGCATAAACACACTAAGTTTGTCAGCATGAAATGAAATAAGTAAGTTTCAAACCTATAATCTGCAGAAACAGGATCATCGATAGCTATGGTCACTTGTAAGTTTGCGTCAGGAGTTTATGTACCTTCTCTCATGGCTTTCCCAAGAAAGAACATGAAGCCCTAATGCCTAATTTGTAGTTGGGACCGCTCCTGGAACTGTATCGGCTTTTAATTCATCACGTTGGATCAGGCTACACACTCAGTGAGTCGAAAACTTCATTAACTCTGAAACCCTACAGTGGGGCACTGTAGATTTGGGATGGCAACCCTTAATGCCTCCAGCTGCCAGGACTTTTCCTTGTCCTTGACAATCTTTCATTTGCCATGTTTGTCCACTCGAAACACTTCACCCTTCCGCTATAAAACCGGTTTGAGGCACTCGGTGCTCCAGTGTAGTGTTAGTGTAAGTTTCTAGTTGCTTGAGTATTTTTATTATTTTTATTTTTGTAGGTGCTTATTTAATTTAATTAGTGTTGATGTGACCATAATGAATTATCTATACACTGATGAATCATTTTAGAAAACATTCTAAAGATTGGTTAAGTAAGAAGAAATCCTTCTAAATGGTTACAAATTCAATTCCAAACAATCATCTATTAAATAAAAGGTTCAATATTTAATAATAGATAGCGAGGACGCCATTAAACAAATACCTTCTGATGAAAAAAATCTAATTAGGAACATGGTAACTAACCAAATACACAAAAATTATTGCAAACCACAACAAACATAATAAATTACCAAACCAATCTAAATCTATTTCCATTCTCAAACACAAGATGAACTCTAACAGTGTTATCAATGTGAGGGCTGACAAAGGTAATATAATAGTCCTCATGGATAAGAACGACTATATTTCCAAAACTTTAGAATTCATCCAAAACAACAAGATCACTGAACTAAAAATTGATCCAACCCCCAAATACCAAAAAAACCTTAAGAACACATTGAAACAAACTCCTCTAATAATACAACCTAAAGATACATTCAAATTTCTCAATATGAACCCCCAAGCACCTTCTTTCACATCATTACCTAAAATTCATAAACCTAATATTCCAATCCGACCTCTGGTCAACTACCAAAACGCCCCTGGATATAAACTTGCAAAGAAAGTAGCAAAAGTTCTATCTGAGAATCTCAAACTCCTCGACAAATATAATATTGAAAGTTCTGTTCATCTAACTAACAAACTCAAAACCATATCTGTTAATAATAATTCCAAATTTATGTCACTCGACATTTCCAATCTCTACACCAACGTTCCAGTGACTGAAACCGTCAACATCATCAAAAACTCTCTAACAAGTCTTGACTTCAATAATGTTTACACCAATCAACTCACCAACCTTGTTCAAACTATCACAGACCAAAATTATTTCCAATTTAATAATAAATTCTATTCCCAAAATGATGGACTTGCAATGGGGTCCCCTATTTCATGTATCATGTCCGAAATATTTTTACAAAAATATGATCCCATCATCTACAATAACCTAAATAAATTACTGAACATTAAAATTCTATTGCAGATATGTTGACGACATTCTAATTATATATGACAACAACCCTAACCCATCTGAAATTTCCACAATTGTCAATAATATTCACCCCAACCTCTCTTTCACTATTGAATACGAAAATAATCACAGTATTAATTATCTTGATCTCAATATTTCCAAAAACCTCAATAATCAATTAATATACAAAATCTACAGGAAACCTACACATACTGATGCCATTATCCCCAATAATTCAAATCACCCCATCTCTCACAAGCTTGCCGCATTCAATAGCCTGGTTATACCGACTATTAAATATACCACTTAGCAAATCCAATTTTAGAAATGAGCTCAATAACATTAAAACAATAGCCACCAACAATGGTTATTCTCATTCCCTCGTTTATAAAATCCTAAAGAAACAAAAGAAGAAAATAAAAACACACAATTTTTCAACTACCCTAATTAATGATAGCCATAACTGTTCTAATGTAAAAAGGAAATGGGTCAAATTCGCATACACCGGCCCCGAAACTCATCGCATTACAAACATCATTAAGAAATATAATCCTAATATCGCTTTTTCAACTAACAACACAGTAAAGAAAAATCTTAGCAACAGCAATATAAACAACATTGATAAATTTAACAAAAACGGTGTTTACAAACTCACATGCGAGTGTAATAAAATCTATATTGGCCAAACTGGACTCAGTTTTAAAGTCCGCTATAAAGAGCACATCTCAGATTTCATACGTAACAGGAATAAATCAAAATTTGCTGATCATCTGAAATTTTCTAACCATAATCCTAAACCTATTGAAAAATGCATGACACCCCTCCACTTCACAAATAAAGGAACAAAATTAAACACTGCTGAGAATTTTTTCATTCAAGCTGCTCTAATCCAAAATAAATCCATCATCAACGAACAACTACAACAACCCAACCAAATTCTCATAAACTCAATAACACATCTCCCCAAAAATATTAAAATCCTTTAACCCTTTGTTTCCCTGCTCAACCCCTCCAGCGTAGTTAATGGCCCGATCGAGCCGGTGTCGAGAAGATTTGTTTACCATTCTTTTCCTGTTACTTTTTTCACCCTTACCACCTGTTTCTTTGATTATGTTTACCTTCTTCACCATGGCAACTCTTGATTCTCTCTTGTTATTCACTCTATTAAGTCTGTTTAACCTTACACACACACTCAGTCCCTATATGTTGTTCAGGACGTCAACATCGCTCCCGCAATACAACCTTGGTAAGTTTGTTTATGGTTTCACATATTCATTTTTTATATCTGGTTCATTTTACGTTCCTTTTTAATTTAATCGGTTTTTTCTAGCTTATAAAATATTCTCCTTTAATCTCGTTTTCAGCGCCATGATTATGATACTGAGTATCGAAACATGTCGGACATAAAGACATAAATTAATCGACGTAACACGCCGATGCCAACCAAGGAGCAAGGGAACCCAACTCATGTTAAGACATCGTAACATCGCTTATTTGGAATTTAGACATCTTATTATGTTATAATCTTTAATTCTAAAAATCTTTATTTCAATACTCAATACTTTGATTGTTTACATTTGATAACTTTTTATATGTCTGTTTAGATTTTTATCCATGGACATTTTCGCTAATATATTATTATAAATATTATGTGATATTATGAATGTTTTAATGATGAAAGATAATATATGACTTAATCTTTTTCTTTTTTCTTTTATTGGAAATATTTTAACTTATATTTTTTAGCAAATTCATACTATGCGTATGGTTTCTCTAATACTTTGATAGTATATTCTTATTTTAATAATATTGTTTTAGTGTTTAACTTATTTTATTATATGACCTACCACATTTGTAATCTTAGCTTTATAGGTTCGAAGTCTTAACTACAAAAAAATATACACTGATGATTATATTTTGGCAGAATTGTGTGGATAAGATCCAGATTCCGTGCAAAATCAGCAAGATATTCCTGATGACTTCAAGGACAATTCAGATGGCGAAAGTGAAATTAACTTTGTTGAAGAAGACTATGTCTTAGCAGATAGTTTTTCTCCCGATGATTCGGAAGATGAATATATCCCTCTTACAAATGAAAGGATAGGATGCATAGGATGAAGATGCTCTACCGGAAAGAAAATCACTAAAAAAAAAAGAAGAATTATGGAAGATGATTTACAGCCTAGTACTTATAATGCAGGACAAGCTATGTCAGAAAGCGAAGAAGAGGGAAATGAAGAACAGGAGACGCTACCAAAATTTACCAGAATATATTAAAATACTTAAAAAGAAACAACTAATAGGGAAAAATAATACAGATGATCGACAAAACCACAAAAAAAAGTCGGCCGAACACCTAGAAGAAACATATCTTTTATAAGATCCCAACCAGTCAGAGGTGCTTCTTGTGTCGCAAATGCTGTTCGTGCAAGAGACACATGCTTGCATCGGTTACCTACAGGTGATCGGGGTGGCCCTGCGGACTGGTACGCCTCCGTTTGACTTTTTCGTTATAAGTAGTACACAAGGCTGGGCCGAAAGCCCACGTCTCGAGCTTGAAGAGACATCCCGAAGGGCTTTTTGCTACACTGTACCTAGGCTACTAACTAGGCCCCTAACAATGCAACCACTGATATCCATCGGGACCGGAACCTTTTCGACGGACATAGACCTAGGTCCATGAGTACCATTCCGGGTACTAGGGCACCCAAAAAAACAGTACCAGCCCTTCCATGCTAGCCTGCCTTGGGTTACTTGAGGGGAAAAAACTCCACTGGGACCGGATGGAGGGGGGAGTTGTCTCCTCCTAGTGATCGCCCATCAGGAGGAAGTTAAGAGCTCAGCCTCCGAACAGCCAACTCCTCAAACTTCGTTCTCAAAAATCTCAGTTCTTTCTTTCTCACACACGATCTTTGCTGCCGCCCCAACCTTTCTGAGACCAGCTCTCCGGAGTCGCCCAGCGGGGACCTCGAGAAGGTGCCCTAACCAGCTATCCCCACTACAAGGGTACGCACTAACAACGCTTAGTGTGTGTCGAGAAGGGAGTAACCCCCTCCTCACACACAAATGACCTTGTCGGGGTCTTAGCTATGCTGGACCCATCCGTCCCATTGCCCAGGGGCCACACCATGGAGGCACCCCGACAGGATTTTTTATTATAGATATGTCAGTACCAGAAGGTGGCAAAGACAGTCTAGTGCTCGTTTATATGAAACGTGCGCGGGCCCAGAGCGCACCCGGCCACCGTACGTTGGTCCAGACGAACGCCTGAGCCCCAACTCTGTGGGCAAGTGAGTTTAAATGCCGTCGAGTGATGGCGTTGGCAGCGTGGTGGTGTCCAGGATCCTGGAGTTCTGGGCTGCCGGGCCTAGGCTCTTGGGGTTCTGGTTCTGTGGGCCTTGCCATTTGTTCAGCGAGCCGTTTTAGAGCTCCGGTGCTAACCTGGACAGTTAGTAGTCAATGGGCCCCTACACACGGGAAAAAGTGGAGATCGCTTCTGTGAGTGGAAGTAAATAGCTCCGGTTATCACCCTGGATAGGTGGAAGGCACGTAGTCCCCATGTGTCGGTCCAAACAGTGAGTGAATGGAAGGGGAGGAGGAGTTAATTATAGCCTCCCTGGGTATTCGGCCTTAACCGGATTATCCCTCCTTTCGGGGTGCGGGGGTTGGAGCTTTTAAGGTACCAGCCTATAAACTGTCCTGGGCCACGATGTCCAGGGATGCTTGGCACCACTTTTGTTCCGAGTCCATAGCACGTTAAAGCCAAAGTTGTCACAAATGCTGCAAAATTTGTTTGGTTTATATGTATATGAAACTATAATTGACGCTATCGTTAGTTAAACAAATCAAGAGACTGCAGTTCAAAGAAACAAATACAAATATCAGAGTTCTACTAAAGATACATCTGATAAGGAAATTAGAGTTTTATTGGGACTCATAATTTATTTTGGAGTGCTAAATCAAAATCACACATCTCTGAAAATTCTTTGGCATGAAACTAGGTGTCTTCGCATTACCATAAGTGTAATGCCGTTAGTAAGGTTTAAGTTTTTTATAAATACATTGAGATTTTTAACGACAAGTTAACTCGGGATGCTCGAAAATACATCAACCCTCTTGCTCCAATTCGTGACAGTTTATCGACCACTGCAAAGTGTAGTACACACCTGGCACCTACTGTTGTGTTGACGAACAGCTTTTTGCATTTCAAGGGAAATGCCAGTTTCGGATGTATATCCCGAATAAAACTCGCAAACTATGGTTTAAATTTAGTCATGTTGTGCAACTCCAATAGTTATTTAGTCAATGCCATCACTTATACTGTAAAAAAAAAATGGACACTGGAGGACAATCCTAAGCCAGTTTTTGTTGTGGAGAAATTAACAGAACTTATTCGTGGAAGAAACATAAACATTACTCTAGATAAATGGTTCAACTCAGTGAGCATATCATTGAAAAAATGGCACAAAGTACAACTTGACAATGGCTGGATCACATCTTAAAAACAAGCCTCACATACCAGCAGTAATGTTAAGATATAAACCAGCAGAAACAACGTTTGCTTATGATGGAAAGCTAACGATGATAGCTTTTGCATCAAAGAAAAATAAAAACTTAATCCTTCTATCAACATATACCAGGGATATACCATTCAAAAAAATTCTAAGCTTCCAGAGATCAAACAATTCTATAATAACACTAAAAGAGGAGTTGATCTATTGGATCAAATGTCTGCTCACTAATTTTGTAGTAGGAAGACAAAAAAAAAAGACTACTGTGCCTTTTTTAATGGGATATTGAGCAGTGCTTGTTTGAATTCTTACTTCATCTACAGGGACAATATGTTTCTGTCCAAACAAACTCTATAAAGAAGAGTGGAATTTCTTTTCGCCTTGGCAGAAGATCTTATGAGACCTTGGTTAGTTAAACGGCTAGAAATACCTACACCCCGAAGATGAATCCACCTTGCCATTGCAGAACAACTCGGTGTCCAAGCGCCAACGCAGCTAGAAGTAGATAATCGGAAAGCCGAAAGGTGCTGCATCATTCCGCGTATCAAGGACACAAAAACCACAAATAAGTGTGCTGAGTGTAAGATGTTTGTATGCAAAAATCATACCATATAAGTTTGTGTCAATTGTAGAGAGGAAAATTTAGAAGAAAAAAAAACGCTAAGAACTAAGACATTATAAAAGTTTGTTAAAAAATTTAAGTTTTCAATATATTTTCTTCTAGTGTTTATAAAAAATATAATGTAAAACAGTTTCAAAGTAACAGTAGACAAACCAAACTAACTAGTTATTGTAGTTTTCAATAAAATTTTGTTTTTAATACAGAAACTAGTCTTTTTTTATTTTTGGGGCATCTATTACCCCAGTGCAGGGTTAGTGTTTTTGGAAAATAAGTTTAGGGTTCCAGGGTTAAGATTGTATAACCGACTGTGAACGAGCCTGTTGTATTGATTCTCGATGGTGATTTCTTTCATGTCAGCGACTTAGATGTGATTGGTACTTGGAAGACAAAATCAAATACTCATAAGTTGCTTACCTTATGACTCAACACATAGGTGACAGCAGCTTGATTTTTAATTTATGGAACCATTCATGAATAAAAGGCCTAGCTCACTGGCAAAAGGGGGAAGGGGCGGAATGTTAAAAGTCATAAGTATTTTTCAGTAACAACTTATTTAGCGGAGAGTATAATGGGCCAAGATTCTGTTGCTGCGATGAAAAATGTTATAAAGGGCTTCAAAAAATGCGAAATATTACAGTCAATGGCAAAAGTTTTCAAAGCCCATGTATTTTTGCCACAATTATAAAGTGTAGAAAATTTTTTACAATGCCAAATCAATTGTTTTAACTCTTGAAAAAACCCACAAAGCTACTAAAAACCGCAAAGTTAATCAAATTTAAAAAATAACCTAGTATGTCCGTCACCTGCCTTACCACTTAACTCTAAATACAAGAAGAACCAATGAAGGAATACCCGCTGTAATAATTTCTTTAATTTTTAAACACAGCTTGAAAAAATGTAGGTTACACCCCTAAAGAAAAAAAAACCGTTAGGAAAATATTAAAATTTAAAAAACGGCTCAAAATCCCGCGTGGATAACCGAACGTTCTAAGCATACATCCCACTCAGAATAGACTGTATTGCCGTGCCGGGAGGTCGGGTTGTACTGGTGCATGATAATCTTTATTTCCTGAATGGTTTTACATTCCCCTTTCGTAAATACCTTCTTCATCCCTAAACTTTATAGTGATTAGTATTGGGCCCAAAAGGGTGATAAAACGCCTTGCTAAAAGGAAGTTTTTATTTTATTTTAAAAACTACCCTTATTATGCAGGAATTATTTTTAAGAAATGGTAAATTGATTTTTTTTAAATTACATGCCTGTAGACCCTAGAATTTTTACTTGTGTACTTTTCTAAAACCTCAAAGATATTCATCTGAAGTTTTTCATGATATCTAAGAAGGAATTGTGTAAAGGTGGTCGTCAATATTTTGACAGTTGGCATTTGGTTGCAAAATTTCAGAGAATTGATTTTAAAAACAAGAAATGAAAATTTTTTCTTAGAAGAAATTACTACTATTTGTCTTTTTTTGGTTTTTTTCCCGAAACAAATTTAAAAAAGGGTAATATAGAAGAAGAAATAAAACTTTTGAAATAATTACGTATAAGTTTTTTATGGGCGAATATCCAACAGAAATTCAAGTATTACTTAATAAACGTTTTTAAAAAACTTTTTACTTGTGACGAACATAAATAATTTTTTTTAGGGTGAACACATCTTTTAAATAGGCCTATTTTACTTCCATTATTTATAGCGAAATTAAAAAATTTTATAGTTAATTGTGTACGTTTTCATCTAAGTATTTAACAAATTTGTATTTGAAAAAACTTTGTTTTCCGTACTTCGCATAAACTAGCCATTTTTGATTGTACGTATAATCATAATGGGGGTAGAAAGAGGAACATAGTTTCTACTAGCATTACATGGAGGGAGGATGGCAAATTGAAGAGGTTAGCTATAAAGTAGCGTTTGGTGGAGGGAATGTGTCAAACTATTTAGGAAAAACTTCAACACGCACGGTTGGGATTTGAACCCTCCCCTTTTGTCACCGGCATACCTGACAATACGAAACTGGCGAAATTGCCTACTGAAAAAAAAACCAATAGTGAAAACGTTGACTCATGGAATCTATAGTTTTTATGAAAAAAAAAAATATATCCTAGATAAAAATTAGCATTGGTTGGATATTTTAGCCGTAGTATAAATAAAACTATCTGCAATGTCCATCATAGTCAAACAGTCATTTGCACGTCGATCTTATATAAACACAGTCATTTGTATGTCGTCTTTTAGCCAAACATAGCATTATGAATGTTGTTTTTATAGCCAAAACACCCAAAAATGTCTATTTTTTACAGCCAAACACGGTGTATGTGTGTCGCTCTAAGGACCAACAAACTCCACTGCCAATGAATAGACGAACAATTTATATCGCGAACCATTTGTTTAATCACTGCAATAATGTTTATTATAGCAGTTGTAGAAGTAACACTAAAGTAATTAACATCAAATTTTTAGTGAAAAATACGAGGGGGTCATTAAGGGAGAAGTGCATCCCCAAAAACATGAAAAGTGGGAAAATTACAGTTATAATCATTTTTTGGTGAGCCCCCTTTATTGCATCTGATGATTTTTGAACCTTGCCTTTTTTAAAAAATCGCCAATTCAGTCCATTGTGAGTTTGACACCTCAAAAATGTGTACCCACGGCTGTTTGCCTGTAAATTAGTGGGGATTAATTTTTTTCGTCAAAATTTAGGTCCTGTGACCATTTAATTCCCTTAAACCCACTCAGTGACCAAAAGGGCTAAGACGTCACTCTCGTGGTTGGGCTGGTTGCTAATGACGGAGATATTCAGGTTCAACCCCGGGCCTAGCCTACTGAAGGTGTTTTTTCTAAATGGCTTCCCGTTTCCTTCCACGTAGACGTGGTTAGATTCCGAACAGGTAGTAAAATGCGGGAGGAAAAATTATTACAGCTTATATTTGTATCACGACGAAATTGGAACCATAGTCAAATTTTTGAGGTTCAAAGAACAGCTCCCAATAATCCAGCCCACGGCCCAAGTTCTTGTTAGTATTAAGATAAAATAGCAAATATCACCTGAATTGTCGAAGTTTCAATTTTACCAATGTAATCCTTTTTGTACTGGGTGTGAGGTATTTTCGAAAACCCCTTTTCCCCCGGTTTGCCCCCCCTAAAAAGGGTTGTAATTTTTTTCAGATTTTGATGGGGGTCCCAAATTTTTCGTGGAGAAGCTTCGCTTTCTAGTGGGAGAACCCTAGGAAATTTTTTGTCCTGTTCCGTCCCCAACAAATCTTTCCTGGGTGTAAGGAAAAGGGGTGAGTCCTGTGGTTTGTTAACTAAAAAATTTCTTTTTAAAAATAGATTTAATTTGGAAAAAGCCTCTGGTAAAATTATTATTAGCACGCGTCTTCCCCCCGTTGGGTTATCGCCTTACGCTAATGGGGAATGGAGGGTGATTGTGAGTGAAATGGGGGCCCCTATTTTTTTAAAAGGGGGGAATCAACCACGGGGGGGCCCTGGCTTCCCCCACTTCAAAGATGTTTGTAGGGTGAAGGAAGGGTTTGGAAATCAGATAAATCTGTGCGCTCTAGGTAACTAAAATGGGGAATCGTGTTGACTTGGTTTTGTTAAACCTTTTAATTTTACAGGTTTTATTTCCATAATGAAAAAAAAAAAATTTTTGTTCCCTATGTGAGTGACTTGAATTTTTTTAAAGAATTTTTTGATGTTTAAAAGGAGCGGGTTTATAAAATATTGGAAATTAAATTATGAAAAAATTTGTAAAAAATTAATATATTAAAAATAATTAATAATGTGTGTGAATATCTTTAAAAAAAAGGATATTGAAGGTGTTTTAAAAAAATATTGGACCACAACAAGAAATAATTAGGGTTTTATAATTTAGAATAAATTATTATTTTTAATATTTTATTATTATTTTGTTTAACGGCCCCTGACACATCGGGTCTTTGGGCTTAAATATATTAAAAAAAAAAAAAATCCCGGGGGAAAGAGAAAAAATTCCCCATCTAGACGTCCATGGAGTGCTAAAAGGGCCTTGGTAAAATTTTTAAGTATACACCCCTAAAAAAAAACCAGTGTTACCCAATAAAAAGAAAAAAACAAACATTTAAAATTTTAAAACTTAAAAAGGGGAAAAAAACTTTAAAATGAAATACTTAAAAAGAAAGAAACATTTTAAAATTGAAATAAAACTTTTTTAAAAAAAAAGATCTAAATTGAGAATATCCAAAAAACCACTTTTAAAAGGACCAAATGGCATTAAAAGATCCCCCTGGGATAAAGGAAAAAACAAATAACCCCACCGCGCTATCGCGAAAAAAAAACGTAATTTACTTTAAAAAATAAAACCCCAGGCGGTAGGGGCAATTTCAATCCCCAAAATGTGGAACACTAAAGGGGCATCGCAAAACTCAAACGGGGAGGTGGGTCCCCTCTCAGTAAAAAAAAAATTTGGGGCATGAAGTATGCCCCACGCGGAGTTCTCACGATCCCCCCTCTCTTCTGATTTCGAAAAAAAAGAGGGCCATCGCGAAGCCGTCCCGAGGATGCAGTAGTTTGAGCAGGGGTCGAGCCCCCCTGCCCTGCCCGGGCGAAGACCCCCCCCAAAAATAACCCTTTGGTCAAAAAAGGACCCCCGACTCGCCTCCTTTGGGCCCCCGGTCCGCCAGTTCTTTGTGAAAGCCGGTGCCAGGAACCCAAAAAGGGTTTAGCCGGGTGCTTAATGAAACCTTTTTAAAAAAGTGTTGTGAATCATTGCAAGAGGGTTTACGGTAGAGGGGACAATCCCAAAGGACTCAGGAATCCGTGCAGGGAAACGGCGGTAACAATTCAAAACAAACGATTTAAAAATGGCATATTTCACCCTAAAAAAAAGGGTTTCCCCGGTAAAGAAATTTAAAATTGGCCTTCACAACAAAAGCCATCCCGGGGGCCCCCCCATTTTAGCCATCCAGTAAATGCTTTTTAAAACCCGAAAGCGGGTTGCGAGGACTCATTAAAGGCCTTTATAAAAAGTGTGGGGTGGGCGTTTAGGGAAATTGGCAAGGTAAAAATGGCATTTAGGTGGCGTATCTTGGGGGAAAAAATCGCCTGGGGAATGTGGGGATACCCCTTTGGCAAGTTTTTTCCCACGTGCAAAAAAGATGCCCTTTTATCCCCAAACCCGGTTTGTACACCCTTTTTGGGTTTTATACAAGACAGGGTTTAGGGGGATGAAACACGGACGATAGGAAACAAGCTGCTTTCATGCAAAAAAGTTTCGACACGTAAGATGCCAGAAGAAAAAGCCGGGCCGGTAAAAAAGGGGGGAAACCCCCCGGGGTTTCGGCACAGTTGCTGACGAGGGGGGAAGGGTTTCCAAAAAGGCACCAGTAGCCAGTTTAATGCCGAAATGGGGAAAAATATCTATTTTTTTTAACCCCGGCCGGGGGGTTTTCTAGTGATCCTAAAAAAAAATTTGCCAAAACTAGTTTATTTTTCCCCCCAAAGGGGCCTTTTAAAAAAGGGAAAAAAAGGGGTTTTCCCAAAATAAAAAACCCGGGGCCCGCCCCGCAAAAAAAATTTTTGAGCAAATTAAATGTTTTGTTACCCCCCGGCTTTCGGGTCTTTGATGGGGGGGATCCTTTTTAAAATTTTAAAAATAAAAAAAACCCCCCAAAAAAACCTTTTCCCGTTTTAAAAAGGGGGGAAAAAACCAGGGGTTTTTTTTTTAAATTTGGGGGGGCCCGGGTTGTATTCCGGTTTTTTGGGGGGGGAAAAGGGGGACAACCGTGGTTTGGCTGGGGGGAAGCGAAACCCCACTACGCGATGCCCATTTTTCCAAAAAGTTTTTTAAAAGGGGGGGTTTTTATCTGCCTTTTCCCCCCTGGGGAGACTTGACGAACTGAAAAAAATTTGGGGTTTAGTGCCCACAAAGATTTTTTTGAAAAAACGGTAAGGCCGTTGTCCACAAAAATGTTTATCGCAAAAGCGAACAACTTACAGAAAAAAAATACCCCTGGGGTTCCCCTTTCTCTTAAAAAAAATTTAATTTTAAAAAAGGTTTGTTATTAACCCTTCCCCGGGGGAAGTTTCTACCCGCCCTTTAAAATTAGATTAAAAAAAGGGAAGGTTCCCAAAAAACCCCCCCAAATTTAAAAAAGTTTTTTCAAAATGACTTAAGGCCGGGGGCCCCTTTAGCTTTCTCAAGAAAAAAAAAAAAAAAACCCCCCGAAGATGCTGTTATGGAAAAAAAAGGTCACGAAAAGCCGTTCTGAAAAAAAAGGTTTTGACCCAAACCGGGGGATGGGTTTTCGGGGGAAAACCAAACATTAAATTTTGGGGGATAGTTTTTGGGAAAAGGAAAATTTTTTAAAAAAAACCATATAATTCGTTTATTAATTTTTTTTTCAAAATTTTTTAAATTTACAAATTGTTAAATTTTTGGTTGGGGGTTTTTTGGGGCTTAATTTATTTTTTCCCCTTTTTTTTTAATAGGTATAACGGTTTTTTTGGGCCCCATAGTGGGGGAAACCCGGGGGTAAACCCCAAAAACTTTTTTTGGGGTTTCTAAAAAAAAGGGCCCCTGTGTGGCTGTGGGGCTGACGCAACATTTCAAAATAAAATGTCGTCGGGCCCGGGGGGTTTTGCCCCCGGGGGCCGGGACAGGGCGTTGGCCCGGGCCCTCTTTAAAAAGGGGGGGGGTTATAATCCCCCCCCCCCCCTTTGGGCCAAAATCAATGAGGGCGCTAAATGTTCATTTAAAAAACAGCAAAACTTTTTTTTTTAGCTCGCAGTGCAAAAAATAGGGGAAAAACCATCGACCCCAATACTTTAAAACCCCCCTTCCCGGGGAGGGGGACCAAAAAACCCTTTAGACATAAGGGCGGGTTTATTTTTTTTTGGGAATTTTGTTCCCCTATTACGTAATTTAGGAAATTTTTATCCCAAACCTTAGTTGTGGGAGGGGAAAAATTGAAAGGGGGGAAAAAAAAATTTTTTTTCCAAAGGGATTTTTTTCTACTTTCCAAAAGGGAAAGGGGGAGCCGGCACGTAGAACCCGGGGGGGACCCCAGATTTCCAGGGTAGGGTGGGAAAAAAAGGGGTTTTGGGGGGCCCCTTCAAATTTCCCGAAAAAACCAACCCCAAACCCTCCTCGCCCCCCCGGGGGGGGGAAAAGGTTTTGGCCCGCTTTTTTGGGGCGGGGGATTTGGGGGGGGGAAAAGGCCCCCCCCCGCCGCGATGCCCGAAAAAAGAAAAAATCCCCCATTTTAAAACATCGACGTAAGGAGAAGGGGTTTCGGGGAAAAAAAGGCCCCGAGCTCGGGGAATTTACCCGGGGGGCCCCGTTTAACCCCCTTTTTGGGGGGAATCGTCCCAAAAATTGGGGAATCTTGGGGGGGGAAAAAAGCAGTATG
Organism: Timema cristinae; assembly: GCA_039000515.1. Taxonomy (NCBI): domain Eukaryota; kingdom Metazoa; phylum Arthropoda; class Insecta; order Phasmatodea; family Timematidae; genus Timema; species Timema cristinae. The sequence continues at coordinate 162,902 of JBCFYV010000559.1, read as the reverse complement.
GGGAAAGGGAAACCTTCCAATAGATACGTATCCCCCACCCCAAAAAGGAAAAGAGGGCCCTTTTTAAACCTGGGCCCCCTTTAAAGTTAGGTCGAGGGCAGGGGAACCTTTAAAAAAGGGGGAAGAAGTTTGTCTGGGCCCGGTGTTCATTAGCACCAGGTTTCCCGAGACAAAAATTTTTCCTCTCCCATCCCCCCCCGCGGGTTTTTTTTTTAAAATTTTGCCCCCCAAAACCGGGGGTTTGCGCAAAAAAACCCCCCCCAAAGATGATTTAGGGGGCGGGAATTTTGCATAAAGGGGCCCAAAAAAGCCCCTTTTAAAAAATTTTTTTCCCCTGGGGGGGGGGGTTTATGCAGCATACTGCTTTTTCCCAAAAAAAAGGAAAGACTGGCGCAAACCCAATTGAAAATAAAAAAACGATGAAAATTTTTTTTTTTGATATATATTGTTGGGGAAATTAAGCCCACCCCCTTTTTCCCCGTTTAAAAGAAAGGTTTTTTGGGTTTTTTTACACGTCCCCCCGGGACGAAAAAAATCGGAATTTTTTTTTTGGGGGGAAAGGGGGGGTTCCTGAAAACAAAAAAAGGGAAAAAGGTTTGGGGGGAAAAAAAATTTTTTTTTTTTAAATTTCCCTTTTTACACGAGCATAGAAACCCCAAAAATTCCCCTTTTTTTAAGTAGGGGCAAAGTTTTTGTAAAAAAATTTATTACCCTTTCGCAACCCAAGGCCCACTTTTTTAAATTTTTAAAAAATTTGGGGTTTGAGGGTTTTTTTTTAGGTCCTTTGCCTTTCCCAGTCCTCCTGGCCCTTCCCGTTCGGAAAGGCTTCGGTTTTTTTTGGAGGACTGGGTGTGGGAAATCCTTGCGCGAAGGTTTTTTAAAGGGCCCTTCAAATTTTTTTTTAAAATTAATTTTTTCGGCGGTCTTCGTTGGCCCTTCTTAAAGGACCAGTTGGGATTTCGCCTTTCCCGGCCTCACCTGTTTCCCCCAATTAACCCCGGCCCTCTGGAGGCCCAGAGGCGGGGGTTTGAGCAAACTAAAACAGTGGCCGCACGTAGTTTATTTCCCCGGGGGGGCTCATGGGAGTTCCCCAAAGGGGGGGAAGGGGGGGACAGGGGGGGGGCCCGGAGGGGGGTCCCCTTGGGGGGTTTTTAAAACCCGGGGTTCCCCGGTTTTTTTTTTCTAAAAGGGGCCCAAAACTTGTAAAAAAATTTTTTTTTTGCTTTTAAACCCGTAGGGGCCTTTTGGGGTTTTTTTTTTGTGGGACTTTTTCCCTTGGAAACTTTGTAGGAGTCTTTGCAATATTTTGGGGAAAAGGGGCATTAAGGGCAATTTTTTTTTTGGGGACTTTTTCCAAACCCCTTTGGAAATACCGGGGGCCCTTGAAATTCCCAGTTTTTAAATTTCTTTTCGGGGCCCGGGGCCAAAATCTTCCTTTTTGGTTAAAAGGTTTTTTCCCCATTTTACCCAAATTCGGACAAAAACCAGCCGGCCGGGGGTTGGGGGGATCCCCTTGGCATAAAACCCGGAATTTTTAAGGAAAGGATTAAAAGGGTTGTTCGTGGGTTTTTTTCCCACAAATTTCCAGGTTTGGTTCCAAACTTCGGGCTTGTTGAAAATTCCTCACGAAAACACCCCGGGGGTGGGGGCATACGGCCACCCTTGGGAAACTTGGAAACCGTGGAAACCCCTTTTTTTAAAAAAGGGGTGGTTTTGAAAGTTATAAATTATTTTTCCAAAGGGTTTCCTTTTTTTTGGGGGATCCTAATCGGGGTGGCCTTTTTAAGGAAACCCCAAAGATGGCCCAAATTTACCTTTCGAGGAAAAGGGGTTTGACCCCCTTTCCGGCCCAAAACTTTTTGGGGAAACCGGAGGGGGTTCCCCCCCTTCCGGTTTTTTTATTGGGGGGACCGGTTTTAGTTTTCCCCCCTTTATTTTCCGCCTGGGGGGCCGGGAGTCGTTTTCATTTTTGGCAAAAACTTTCCCAACTGCGAAAATTTTTGCCCCAGCCTCGGAGGGAAAACCTTACACTTTTTGGGAGGAAAAAAAAAGGGTAAACCCCAAGGGGGTTCTCCAATTTTTATTTTGAAAAAATTCCCCCCGGGGGGCCCCCCCCCCCCCCCCCGGCCCCCCCCCCCCCGCCCGCCCCCCCCCAAAAAACCCCCCCCCTAACCCCCTTCCCCGGGGCCCCGCCCCCCCCCCCCCCCCACCCCCCCCTCTCCCCCCCCCCCAACCCCCCCCCCCCCCCACCCCCCTCCCCCAAAAAACCTTTTCGCATAGGCATAGCCGAGACAGAGGCCCGTCGCAGATGTGGGTGTGGGGAATGTCCCAATTTTTACTCCGGGCCCTTCATAAAACGAAACCCGATTTTTTCCCCAAAATTTGGGGGGTACCGGTTATTGCCCACCCTAAGGCCTTCTACAAAGGGTATTGCAACGGACACTTTCATTCGGGAAATTAAAAAGCAGGGGTTTATCCAATAATAAAAGAAAATTTAGCCGAGTTATTTCCCCAAGGTCGTAAAGGGGAAAGGCCAAAGGGGCCTCCGTGCAGGATAAAACGGCGGGGGGAAAAGGGAAAGGAAAGAAAGGAAAGTAATAAAAGGGGGGAAAGGGAAGGAGGGATATAGAAGGAGAGGGGAAAAAGAAAAAAGGGGAAAAAAGGGAAAAGGGGAAATATAGGAAAGGTTTTTTCCCTTACACGAGGTATTTCCTGCACGAAGCTCCCCTTTTTTTTCGCTTCTTACGACAAGAGGGGTTACTGGGGGACTTTAAAAAACCCGTCCGCAGGGAGGTACAATAAATAAAAAAATTAAGAAAATTTTTTAAACGTTTTTAAAAAAAAAAAAAAAATTATTTATTTGAGAATTGAGGAACAAAAATATAAAAATTTTAAGTCAAAAAATTTGGATTTTGCGGGAGCGACGATTTTAATTTAAAGAGGGGGTTAATTTTTTTTAAACTAAAATATCACTCTCCGTTATAATGCCCTTTATTAAAAAATTTTTTAAATTATTTTATATTCATTTTCATTTAAATTTTAAATTTAGTCTTGTAAACATTTTTGGAATTTTAAATTTTTTCATTTAAAAAAGCCCAAAAATTAAAATAACTTTTTGGGTTTTGGCATTTAAGACCTAATGCCCCGGGAAAAAGAAAGGTAATTTGGGTATGGTAGCAACTTTCTTTTAAAAATTTCGAAGTTTAAAAAATTTTAATAAGGGGTCACAATTCAAATTGTATTGTCATTTTTTTTTTCCTCCTCCCGGTTTTTTTCCTCTACTCCCGGGCACCCTCCAACCATAAAGTTTTTAAACCCCGGTTGGTTTTGCGTATATGAATTAACGATCGACTATTAAGCGCCTTAAAGGCTTTTTTAAATACAATCTTGAATATCTATGATGTTTTCATGACTATAAAAACAAATGGGTTTCATTAAAAACAGGGTTTATGTTTCCCTTGTGTGCAATTTATAAAACAAGCCCAAAGGGGCCCTAAAAAAAAACAAATGGTTTCTATTAAAATCACGGTATGTTTCCCCCTTTGTGTGCAATATAAAACAAGCCCAAAGGGACTAAAAAAAACAAATGGTTTCTATTAAAATACCGGTATGTTTCACCTTTGTGGGGCAATAAAAAAACAAGCCCCAAGACTATAAAAAAAAAATGGTTTCTTTTAAAAAAATACACGGGTATGTTTCACCTTTTTTTGTGCCAATAAAAAAAATAAACCCAAAGACTAAAAAATATCTTAAAAAATGAAACTATGACCCCCTGAAAAATTTATTTCTTTTTTTTGAAGAATTTTTCAAATAGCCCGCCTGTGGATTTTCTTTGGGGCCCCAATTCGACAGAAAAAAACAATGTCTACAAAATTTTTTTCGTTTTTAAAATTAATAAGCTTTAATAGTGTTTATTTTAGTTTTTTTAATTTTCATTTTCACGATTTAAAAAGGGGGGCCAAACTGGCTTTTTTTTGCTTATTGGGACCATTGTTAAGGTCGGGGCGGCTTAAGGGCCGGGCGAAGGGGGGGGGGGGGGGGCCGGCTTTACCAAACCTAGCCGGGGTAATAGTTGAGTTGCAAAAAAAGAAAAAGTAAAATTCGTTTTTTGGGATATGACCAAATTTTATTTTACTTTTTAAAAAAAAAAGAAAAATTTAGTGCACTTTTTTGGAAAACTTTTTTACGTTTACCTTTATACCTTTAAATTCTATTTTATTTCATTATAAAACTGTTACAAACCCATGTTCTTATATTTTTCTTTGAAATCCTAAGGGTTTTTTGTCCCAATTTCGCAGTAAAAATGTTTGGGTTTGATTACCTTTTGGGGAAGTTTATTTTTCCTCTTCAAAATTTTTTTTCCTACCCGCGGTTAGGTTCTTTAGGAAAAAAAAAAATATGGGTCCCTAAGTAAAAACTAAAAACCTAGATTTATTTATTGTAAAGGAAATTTGTGGTAGTTTCCCAGTTTAGCAAGATGTAAAAGGGGTTCAAAAAGAAAAACACATTAAAAAAAAAGTTTTTTTTTTAAACTTTTTTTTTTAATCCCCTTTATAGGGTTTTGCAGATCTTTAAAAATTTGGGGGGAATGTATATAGAGTACATCTAGTAGCTTTTGTCGCTGCCGGGTTAACATCACCCCTATGGGGAATGTACTTTATACCCCCCGTTTTTTATAGGAGGGCCCCAAAAAAGGGAAACCCCCCCTGGGCGCAAAAATTTGTATTTAACAATGGTAAAAGTAATATTGATAATTATTTTTATTATTAATATTTAATTCATTTTGAACTTTTATAGTTAAAACCTAAAATTTCAACCCCTGTATTACTTACTTTCCCTTAACAAGGGTACAAAAAAAGAAAACCCAATTTTTGGCCCCCTTAAAAAGCTGGGTAAAATGTAATGATTTAAATTTTGAGTGAATCACTATATATAACCTTTTAGTTAGGCTATGACCCTACATTTTTTTAAAAAGTTGGGTTTAAAAATATTTTATGGCACCAAATTGCCCTTTAATGTGATTAGTTTTCGTTGTTTCCCTCTTTTTCTTCGGGAGCGGGGAATATTTGATTTTTAAGAAAAACCCGGCCCCCGGAGTTCAGTAAACTGTAATGGTTTAAATTGGCCAAAAAAAGCCTAGTGGGCCCGTTTCAAATTAACTTTACAAATTCATGTTTTTTCTTTTAAGATGCAAAAATCCCCTTATTAACTTTAAATTTATTTTATTTCATATAAAAACCCAAATTTAATACCTATCAAACGTGACGTCACGGTCCCCCACAAATCTATTATTTTTCCATTTAAATTAAAGGGAAAGGCCCCGGGATTTAATTACGTAATCGAATTGGGGTTATTAAAAAAAAAATTATTTACTGGGAAACCCCGGCCTGTTTATTTTCACCATGCAGAAAACCAAAATTGCACTAAAAATTTAAATCAAAAACCCAAAAGCCCAAACCTAAATTTGTTTTAGAAAGAGAGAGAATTTTTCACAATCTTTGGAAATTTAAAAAAATTTCCCATGTGGTCGTAAAACCCGGGGACATTTATTTTCATTTTATAAAAATCTTTTTAAAATCAACTTCTTTAAATTTGTTACGTTTATTATAAAAAATTTCCACCGGAGGTAGTTTTATTTGTTTAAAAATTTCCCCTTGTGTATTTTGGGGAAAACTAAAATAAAAATGTTTGCGATAACTTAAAAACCATTTATTTTTAACTTTAGGGAAAAATAGAAAAAATATTATATAATTTTCAAATTTCTTTGGTTGGCCATCGCCCGAGGAAAAAAAAAATTAAACATTGAAAGGGGGACCTTTAAAATATCATTTAAAAAAAGTTATTTGATATGTTTAAAAAATTCTTTACAAAAAATGGACGAAAAACTCGGTTTTTTTAAAAATTAAGGACAGAAAAAGAAAGCGTCCGTTTTATGATTGATCGGAAATTTATTATTTTCCTCTCCTTTGTGGTTTTTGGACATTAGTTCATCCGTAAAATTAATTTTCTTAATCCCGGGGAAAAAGGGAAAAAAAGGAAACCCCTCACCCCCCCAAAAACACACCACACTAAATTTTCAAAACATTTTTAGTTGTTGTGTTTTTTTTAACTTACAATTTAGGTTTATAAAAAAGAATATTTTATTAAAAAGTTTAAATGTATATTAAACGCTATTTTTTTGGAAAAATTATAGTAGCCTATGTTTTTTTTAAAAAACTGAATGAGAAATAGCATTTTTTCGATTTTTAAAAATTGAAAACGTATATAAAAATAAATTTGGAAAGGAAATTTTTAAAATGCGCATTTAAAAAAAGTCAAGTTTTATTCCCCAAAGGACCGTTAATTTTAATTTTTAACCCCAAAGGTTTTTTAGGTCTGACTTGCAAGACTTAATTTTTAAAAAGTCCTGTTTTTGGGTTTTTAAAAATTTTGTCCTTTGACCCTTGGAAAATAAAAAATTTGATCGAAAAAAAAAATTTAAAAACTCAAGTTTTTGATAGTTAGTGCCCGACTTTTTATGACTCCTGGAAAACAAAAAATTTTTTTTGCAATTCCCAAACAAATCAGTTTTTTGGCGGGGACCCGAACAAAATTTTCCCGTCAGGCTAACACTTGGTTATCTAGGATTTTTCATAAGGTTCTAAAAAAGTAATTTTAGAAATTAGATGCCCAACCTTTAAAATTAAGGGTAGTTTACTGAAGGAAAAAATAAAAAAAATTTAAATTTTTTAAAAAAAACCCTCTCTGAAATTTTTTAATTTTAAATTTTGTTTTCTAGCATTTTTAAAATTTACAAAAAAAAATGGACAGTTCTCTTTTTCCCCCGGGGAAATTTTTTTTGCCCGTATTTTAAATACGCAAAAATTTGTAAATTTTGTTTACCCTTTTTAAACCATTTGAGATAAGAAAAAAAGCATTTTTTTTGCAATGTTTTTAGTATTATTAAAAATAAAAATTATTTTTTTGAAGTGTATTTTTTTTAAAAACTAATAATTTTCTGAGCTATAAGCAAACCAATATGATAAAATTTGTTAGTTTCTTTAGTGGGAAAAGTTTGCTTTTTTTTCTCAAGTTTCGGGAAACAAGTGTATATTTTTTACAAATGCTTTTCGGTTTTGTATTTGCAAAAAATTATATATTATTTGGTTTCCCCAAAATTTTACTTGATTTAGAAAATTTTAATCTTCCTATGATAGGGCGGTGCACTGTATCATTTAGGGTCGTGGGCCGTTTGTAAACATAGGGTGGCAGTTTTTTTTATAGTAATCCCAGTTTCATGCGACGACCTCAGGCACGTCCCCACGCCAGGCCATAGAAAGGATGGCTTCTTGCAGTTGTTTTTGCCTGTTTCAGACTAATGTAGGATTGAATGTTCCTTTGTGTTTATTTTGTTTTAAAAACTTTATTGATATTTTGTATAAATATTGTGTATTTCTTTCAATTGACAGGAAAGATATTTAATTTAAAACTTTAAAGTTGCCTGATTTTCCCTTATGGCCGTAAATTCTTAAAGATAGGGCCCCCCTAGTGTTAAAACTTCAAGGTAAAGGGCAGCCAACTTTCAGGGGTGAAAGGAGTTTTACTTGCACTCTTTTTACTTTTTTTGCACAAAGTCTTTAAACCCGTTCGTGTTATATCATCTAATAATTTGATGGGGGTAGTAAGTATAGGAAAAGGGTTTTTTACTTTAAAATGTACCCCGGGTTTTTTAAAGGAGGGAGGGGTTTAAAAAAATGTTGAAAAATCCCCCTCAAACACCCGACCCAATTCGACCTTTTCCCCTTTCAGCAGTTTTAGTTTTACTTTTTAAGGGGTAGCGCCTTTTTTACCCTTTCGGGACACCAAAGCGGGTTACATGTTTCCCCTTAGCTTGGGCCCAAATTTCAGTATAAAAAGGGGGACGATTTTACCTTTAAGGTAAAAAAGTGTAAAACAGGTTCTCTGGTTCAAACAGGGGGTTGAAATTAAAAAACCGATCTATATTTTTTGGGAGTGAGTGCATGCGATTGAAGGAAAAAAAGGTTTGGGCCCACAATAAAAGGGTTTTTATTTTTTCGTTTATAAAAATTTTTTATTTATTTTTATATTTAAAGGGTGGCTCGTTAAAGGCAAGAAAAAGTTAAAAAAAGGCCCTTTGGTTTAACTACAATAAAGTTAACTTTAAAAATGATAATGAAAAAAAAAACTGTAATGAAAAGTATTTGTATTTAAATTTTTTAATGGAAAACCTCTTTCCCTCCTTTTTGGATCCCAAAAGAAAATTTTAAAAACCAAGTGAGATCAAGAACTTGAATCAAATAATTAAGGGGGGCATTTTTTTTTAAATGTTATAATAATTTTCAAAAAATTTAAAAATTATTATTATATTTTTGGATTTTATGGACATTTTTTAAAAAAAGCCCCTCATTAAGGCCTTTTAAAAGGTTTAAATTTAAAAAAACCATCAAAATCCCCTAAAAGGAAAAAAAAGTACAAAAGTTAGGCCCCATAGCACAGAAAAGAATGAAACAATTTTAAATATAAATTAAACCTTAAATTTAAAAATTTAAAATTTAATATTTGGAAATATTTCTCAAAAAGAGAAAAAAAAAAAAAGATTAGTTACTCTTTGACTCCATCCGCACGTCAGTAAACAAAAAACGAAGTTACCCTTTTTTAAAAAAAGAGCCAGAAGGGAAAAGGGACATACTTTTTGAAAAGTCCACGAAAAATGTGATACCCCATTAACGGGAGCATAGCAAGATTCACACACTGGAGGGGATCCCCTCCCTTTTTTAAAAACCCAAAGGGGGCAATGTTTTGGGTCCGAGTTGGGGGGCCATTGGGCCGATGATCTCCTCTCTTCTAGACTTTTTTTATGAAGGGGCCACCGCGACACACCGTCCATGATGGACCCCGGTTGTTTTGAGCAGGGGTCGGAAAAAACATGTTTGCCGGTTTTTTAAGGGCCCCACGCCGAATTTAACCCCTTTGATCTAAAAAAAAATGAACCCCCGACTCGCCCCCGGGGGCAGGGTGCTGCCTCCTTTGGCCGCCCGTTTATTTCCTGGAAGACCAAACGTGGGCGAGGGGAACCCCGGAAAAAGGGAGCCGGGGTGCTTAATCAATCAATTTTTTAAAATTTTCTCCTTTTCCCTCTGCCGAGGGGGTTCCAAGGGGTAGAGAGTAGACAAAAGCCCAACCCGAACTCATGGAAAACCGTTTCCCGATGAGAACAGGGAAAAATTACAATCCGATTAAAAAATACAAAGGGTTTTTTAAAAGGCGTTTTTGATTCAACCGTAAAAAAAAAATTAATCGAAAGGCAGGGCCAAAATTTTTAAAATTTAATCTTTTTCCCCAGCAAAAAGCCTTCCCCCGAAAAGTTTCCCCAGGTTGAAAATATCCCTTTAAAAAAGCGGAAAAATTTTGAAATTGAAGGGGGCCAGGGCTCATTAAAATATTTATGTTTTACCCGCCCAAAATCATACAAGTGTCGATAAAAAAATTTTAAATAAACCCAATGTATTTGCACTAAATGCCCAAGAGCGTTAATTTTTACTTGGAGGTTTCAGGAAATAAGACAAAAAATCCAAAGGGAAAAGGTTTTTGCTACAGCAAAAGTCCGTAAGTATATACCACCCAAAGCAAGTGAGCGAATTTTCGGGGGTACGATTTAATTTTTCCCCTTTTAAATGAAAAACGACCGCCCAATAATTTTAAATTTTTTTGATAAGAAAAAAGTTTTTAAAGTAATTTCTAATCATTACAGCTGTAAAAATAAAAAACAAAATGAAATGCAAAGAAAAAAAAAATTTAAAATAAATAAAAAAAAAAAAGACAAAAAGGAACAAAAAATCTTTTTATATAACCCCCAAAATGGAAAATTTTTAAACCCAGTTCATCTGAAAATGAGGGAAAAAAAATGGCATGAAACAAGTGAAAGAAAAACCCTCCAAAAATTAATTTTTAAAATTTTGGTGTATTTAATGGAAAATTGTCAAGATACTTAAAAATTTTCCCGGGTTGATGAACGTTTTTCAGGTCATTTTTCACTTATTGAAAAACGAAAGTGAAAAAACCTTTCCTTTTGTTTTTTTTTAAAATGTGTGTGGAAATTGGGAGAATTTTTAATATTATGCCCGGAAAATTAAAGGGGAGAATGAAAAAATGTCTTTATAGGAAAAAATAAATAAATTTCCCTTTTTTTATTTTCCCCAAAACAAGGAAACGTAAAATACGGTAATGGAGGAAAAAATAGAAATAAAAAAAAAAAACCTTTTACTTTAGTTTGATTTCGCAAGAACATTAGAGCAACTATCGTTTTATGGGGACCCTTAAACCCCTTTTTTTGATAAAAAGCTCCCAAAAGAATTTCCCTTTTGTTAAATTTTTAAAAAAAAGTGAATTTCTGTTTTTGGGTTTTTTAGGCATTTTATAACAAACTTTTCTTTGAAGAAGCAATTAAAAAAAATAAACCTTAGAAAACTCTTAGTTTATTTCCGTAATGTAAAGAAAGATTTAAAATAAACAAATTTAAATTTTTTTTTTGTTTAAAAAAAGGTTTAATTTTATTAAAGAACATTGAAGTTGGGGGAGAAAGGGGAAAACTTTTTAAACTCCCCGTATTTTCAGTTTTTTTTTTGCAAAAAACTATTTTTTTGCCAAAAATTTAAAAAAAAATTATTCCCTTAGTAGATAAGTTTTGTTTAAAATTTCTACAAAAAGTAATCTTTATTTTTATTATTTTTTTATTATTATTATTTTTATTATTTTTTAACACGTCTTTCTACCCGTTTTGGGTTTTTACGAAATTACGCTAAAGTGTAATGGAAAGGGGGGATTGTAGATGAAATGGAGGACCCCAGTTTTTTAAAGTGGATTCCCCAAACCCCGGGGAGGCCCGGGATTCCCCCCATTCAAAGTTGTGATTTAAAAAACGTTTGGGCAGAGATGCCCAGGATTAAGCCTTTTGGAGTGCACTTATTTTAACCCGGACCCAAAACACCGGGACTAAAAAAAGATCATTTTGGGGGAACCGCTTTCTTCACTATCCCTTTGGAACCGGGGGTCGACCTCCCAAAGTCGCGTGAGGGACCGCCCAACCCTTTATGAGAACCAAAAGGGCCCCTAATTTCTCCGCGAAAAGGGGAGGGCTGGATTCGGAAAAAGGGGGGCTTTAGGGGGGGCCCTGCGGGGGAGACAGCCTTCCCTCTCTTCGCCATCCCCAAGTCAAAACCCCTCAGTTCGCGGATTCAGGAAAATCTCCGGGTGGAAAACCCGTACACCGAAACCCCGCGATTCTCCCCCTTTGACGGCGGGGGGGCATTGGAATCCCTCAGGGCCAACGACTGGTTATGGAAAATCGACCCCACCAATGGTTTTTTACCAATCCCCAAAACCGTCGGGAAGTGGCCGGGGAACCCAAACGGGGGTCACCCCCTGGGCAGAAAAAAATGGCCCCAACGCGTTTCCCAGGGGGCACCCCCCCGGCGCCGAGCTCCCCCAGCGCATCCAACACAGGCAGTCGCAAACCATGAGAAGCCCCCCCAGCCCTTCACGGATTACCTATTGGGTGACTGCTGTTCTACAGTAAACAAAAGAAACCCCTTTTTTAAGTCCCCGGGCTTCTAAGAAAACCTTTGGGGTTCAAAATCAATGAACGGAAAAAACTTCCCAAACCCCCGGGACGTCAAATCACCTATTTGGGGGCTATATCTGGGGCACAAAACGGGAAAACCCTTTGCAAACTACCCAATCCACCCCGCACAAGGCCGTCACCTACCTCAAGCAGCCTCCCCGGCCCCCACGACTTGGACGTTCAAAAAATTGGCGGTTTTATTTGCAGGGTGGGAATTTAAAATTTCGCCCGGCCCGCCTAAGCTGTCTCCAGAGTGTATCGACGATGTCCGGGGGGGGGGCTTTTTAAAACTCCTTTACTCCCCCGGGGTTTGGGCCAGGGCCCAATGGGGGGAAAAAACCACCCGACCCCCCAGCCACCCTCTTCGGGCCGACGCCAAAGCCTTGGACGTTGGGGGTTAAACCCTGAAGCCCCAAAGCGGCCATCGTCCAAAGGGGTTTTATCCATCCGTTGGAAATAAACGAGGGGAGATCGCAGTTGGGTTCATCACCCTTAAATGGGAAAAGGAGGAACGCGGGTCCCAAAGGGGAATGCGCCCTTTGGGCCCCGACAAAAGCGGCCCTTCACGCGATATACCGGGAAAAAACCTTTCCTTCAAAAAACCCCGCTCTGCGGGGAATTCTTTTACCTTCACATCGTCCACTTTCCTTCCGGGGAAAAACCTTGGGGCCTTTTGGGGTTGCTTCAGAGCTCAAACCCCCCGCCGATTTTTCCCCCCTCCCGGGTTTACGTGGGAAACCCGTTACACCAGGAAGGGGGAAGAGAACGGCATCACCAATTTAGTAATGTTGTCTCGGTTTTTTTAATTTTGTATTCTGAAAAGTATGTAAAATAAAATGAAAAAAGGGTAGGCCCCTTGTCCTGTTACTTCGCCATAGCTGTTCCTTGGAACCTTCCCCCCCTGCATTCCGCCCATGTGCGAGAATATAATATGGCGGAGGGGGACCCGAGGAGACAGTGTGGGAGAGGAGGGGACGGCAAAAAAAATAATTGTGATAAAAACAATGAGAAAATCTTAAACTCAAAATCTTGTTTTGTTTTTTTTTTTTTTTTTTAAATTCTCGCGTTGTGTCCCCGGGGACGACCGACGCAGGGACGCCCCCACAAAAATTATGTCGGGCTTCTAAAATTGCAATGTTTAGAAAATTGCCCCCCTTTTGGGCCTTTTTGGGCCCCGGGGATTTTGTGGGGAAAAAAGCCCCTTTTATTTTGGACCCCTTTTACTAGGGGCCCAATCTTTCCCAAAAGACAGAAGAAAAAGTTTGGTCCGTTAAAAACAAAAAAAGGTGCTAAAGGGAAAAGGGGCCCCTTTCACTTTGTAGGGGAATTTTTAAAGGGGAATTTTTTCCCCAAATTTTTTTAAAGTGTCGTTTAAAAATTTTTTTTTTTTAATTTTAAAAAAAATTTAAAATTTTTTTTAAATTTACAAACAAAACAGATACCCCAAAAAAAAAAAAAAAATTTAAAAATACAAACTTCTAAATTTTTTTTAGCTGCTTTTTTAAAAATTAAATTTTTTTTTTTTTTAAAAAATTTTTTTTTTAAATTTTTTTTCCCCCCCTTAAAGGGGTCTAGGGGGTTAAATTATTATTTTTGGGGTTTAAAAAGGCCCCATGGGGAAAAATCGGGGTATTGGGCCCTTGGGGAAAAATATTTAAAACCCCAAAATAAAATCCCATGGGGAAGATAAAAACATTCACCACCTAAGAACCCCCAAAAGGGTGCTAAAAGGGGGCCAAAATAAAAAGGTGAAAAAATTATTTTTTTTTTTATTATTATTATTATTTTTTTTTTTTGGGGGTTTGGGGGCCCCATCAACATCGATAAAATTGGGGGCCTTTTAAATATATTTAATACATAAAAAAATCCCCTTTTGGGGGAAGTTTATAATCTTTTACCCCCTGGGCACTCCGGGGGAAAGCTCAAATGGGTAAAAATTTTTAATTTGGGGGGAAAAAAACCCGCAAAAAAAAAAACCCCGGGGTATACTTAATAAAAAAAAAAAAAAAAATTTTAAAAAAAAAAAATTTTAAAATTAAAAAAAACAAAACTAAAAATTTTAAAAAAATTATTTTTAAAAGTTTTTTTAAAAAAAAGGAAATTTTAAAAAGACAAGACAAACACATTAAAAAAACAAAAAATTTTTTTAAAAAGGGGTTTAATAGGGGGAAAAACCCAGATGTTTCCCCTTTAAAAAAAGTGACTCAAATGGCACAAAAAAAAAATTTCCCCCGGGCATTTTAAAAAGGGGGGAAAAAAAAAAATCCTTCAGCGCGGGGCGCTTTTAAAATAAAAAAAAAAGGGCCCCTTTTAAAAAAAAGGGGCCCGGGGGGAAAAGGGGGGAATCTGGGGGCCACTCCACCAAAATGGGGGGGCCCCAAAAGGGGGGCACCCGCAAAATTCAACACTGGAGGTGGACCCCCCCTTTTGGGAAAAATCCGGGGGGGTTTAAAAATTTTTTTGCCCGGGGGGGGGAGTCTCGTCCGATGAACCCCCTTCCAAACAGGGGAAAAATTTCCTGTTTAAAAAAAAAAAACCCCAAAAAGGGGTACCATTTAATTTAAAAAAAAAAAAAAAAAAATTTTTAAAAAAAATATTTTTTAAAAAAAAAAAATAAATTTTAGAATTTTTATTTTATTAAAGTTTTTTTAAAATGGAAAAAAAAGACAAAAAAACACTTTAAAATATACAAAAATTTTTTAAAAAAGGTTTTCCCCCTTTTGAATAAAACCCAGATGAGCCAAATTTTAAAAGTGACTAAAAATGGCATAAAAAGATTCGCCTGGGAAAAAAAATGGGGGTTAAAAAAATAACCCCCAAAAAACGCTGCGCGTAAAAAAAACAAAAGGGCCCCTTTTAAAAAAAAAGGGGGCCCGGCAAAAAAGGGGGAAATTCTGTGACACCCCCCAAAAAGTGGTGCACACTAAGGGGAGAGAAAAATTTCACCATGGGGGTGGATCCCCTTGAGTAAAAAACCGTGGGTTAAAAAAGTATGCCCACGGGAGTTCGTCACGATGCCCTCCCTCCCCTAGACATAGGGAAATACCGCTTAAAAAAAAAAAACCCAGGTGTATCATCTAATAAAAAAAAAACAAACATATTAAAAAAAAATATTATTTTAAAAGACAAAACTAAATGTTAAAAAAAATTATTTTTTTAAAGTTTGTTAAAAGGTAAAAGACAAACAAAAACATTAAATATACAAAAATTTTTTAAAAAAGGTTAATATGAGATAAAACCCCGATGAGCCCTTTTAAAATGACTAAAAGGGCACTAAAAAATTCGCCTGGCGATAAAAGGAGTAAAAAAAAAAAATCCTTAGCGCGTCAGTAAAAAAAAAAAGAAGGTATTTAAAAAAAAGGGGTGGGCGAATAGGGGTTTAATAACGACATTCCCCCAAAATGTGGGACAAAGGGGGCTGCAAAATTACACATGGGGTGGACCCCTTGAGTAAAAAACCGGGGTTTTTGAAATGTATCCCCGACGCGGAGTCTCGTACGATGCCTCCTCTTCCTAGATTTTCGTTAGAAGGGGCCCCCCCGGAAAAAACCGCCCGAGGACCCAGTTTTTTTGGCGGGGGCGAGACCCCCCTGCTGGCCGGTGGGAACACTCCAGCCAACAAACCCTTTAAATCTAAAAACATGACACCCGTCACCCCCCGGGGGCAATTCAGGGGCCTCCTTTTGGTGCCGGTCCCCAGTTCTTTCCCCGGGAAACCGCGGCCCAGGAACCCGAAAAGGGGCCCCGGGGTTAATAATCAATTTTTAAAATTTTTTGAAAAACTGCAGGGGGATTCCACGGTAGGAGGGCAATCCCAAAATGCATTCATGGAATCCGTGCGAGAGAAAGAACGGTGTTTTCGATAATAAAAAAAAAAGTTTTAAAAATGGCATACAATTGCCGTAAAAACATGGTTTTTTAGGAAAAAACCAAAATTTTTTAAAAAGGATCTTCCACAAAAAAGCCTCCCCCGGAGGCCCCAAATTTTTAACCTCTGTGATTCGCTCAATCCGTAAAGGAGTGGAAGGAGTCTTAAAGGGTCCTCTCATTACAAAGTTTGGGGGGGTCGTTTTGGGGGAATTTGGGGGAAATAAAAATGGCTTTTCGGGGGGGTTTTTTTAAAGGGGAAACTCGCCCTGGGGTTTGGGGGGCCTTTGGCGCACTATCCCCACGTTCGAAAAAATAGCTCCGGGCCCCAAACCCGGGCCTTTTACTACTCTTTGGTTTCATACAAGCACGGTTAGGGGGTGAAAGAAAGGGGGTGGAACATGCTCTGGGTTTTAGTGATTTTGGAAGAAGATGCCAGGAGGTAAGACCGCCGGTAAGAAAGAGGGGGCTAAACCGGCGTCAGCACAGATGCGACGACTGGACTGGTACGAAAAGCACCAGTAGCCAGTCGAATGCCAGCATGGTGGACGCTATCGAGCTCTTTAAAAAGCCCAGGGTCTAGCGGAACCAAAAAACAAAACAGCTGTAAACAAGTTTTGATCTCACCAGCTCTATAGAGGCGCATCGAGGTTTCCCTATCCGCACCCCAGGACCGACCGCCTAAAACCCCTTTGAGCGATTTAGTGCTTTTATAGACCTCGCTTTTTTAAGTCTTGGGTGTGGGGGATCCAAGTTAATTTTAAAATCAAATAAAAGTCCCAGAAATTTACGGTTTCTGAGACTGGAAGAACGGCGTGGTTTTATTAAAATTTGGGGGGTGGTGTATTCCGCGTAAATTTTTGGGAAATGGACGACCGTCGTTTTGGCTGCAGAGAAGCGAAAGCCATTACGCGATGCCCACGACCAAAGATTGTTAAAAACTCAGTTGTATCTGTCGTTCAGCCTTGTGGAGATTTGACGAACTGCAATAAATTGCGTAGTCATCCATAAAGAGGCATGAACGAACAGGTGAGCGCACGTTTTCCACAATACTATTTATCGCGATAGCGAAAAAACGTACACTCAGAATACCCACCCTGAGGCACACCATTTTCTTGAATAAAATCCTCGGATAAGGTGTTATTTAACCTTAAACCCGAAAGTGTCTATCCGACATAAAATTTGATATAAAGGAAGAGGTTTCCCGAAACCCCCAATTAAAAAGTGTTTTCAAAATGCCGTACCGCCAGGTGGTGTGTACGCTTTCTCCAGATCGAAAAAAAACAGCCAGAAGGGCTGCTTGGAGAAAAGCGTCACGGACAGCCGTCTCTAGACGGACAAGATCATCCACTGTAGATCGGTTCCGGCGAAAACCACATTTAATATTAGATAGCAGATTGCGGGATTCTAAATACCCTATAAGTCGTTTATTAATAATTTTTTTTTCCCGTATTTTACATACACAACTAGTTAAAGCTATCGGCATAAACTGTTGGCTTAATTTTCTTTGCCACTTTTATATAAGGGATAACGATTGCTTCCTCCAAAGTGATGGGAAATGATGAGATTCCCAGCACTATTGAAAAGGTCCGAAGATATGCGTGTCCGAGGGGGCAGCTGCCGCAAAATTTAAATAGTGGATATCATCTGCCCGGAAGCTGTGTTTACATGCCTGGGAGAGGGCATAGGTCATTCATCTTGCGTAAAGGGGGATTTATATTCCCCCCCCGTTTGGGACCAAAATCAATAGTACAGGCGCCTCGATGCTCCCTTATGCACCGCGAACTCGTTATAGTAGCTCGCAGTGCTAGAAATAGCGGCGAACATCGAGCCCAATACATTGGGACCTCCATAGGGGGGGGGACAAGTGAACCGTTAGACATGAGTGCGGGTATATTTTTTAATGGTATTTTTTGCTACTACGTATTTTACGAATGTATCCCAAACCTTGGTTGTGGGAGTGGAAATAGTAAGGGTATAAATAAACTGTCTCCGAGACTCTCTTCGCTTTCCTCGAATGATACGGCGAGCTCTAGCACGTAGAATCCGGAATGACTCCAGATTCTCCGAAGTTGGACGTCGATTAAAGAACGTGGGGCCCTTCGCGGTTAGAAATATCCAGCCGCACTCCTCGTTCCACCGGGGAAAACAGGACGGTGGCGCGGGTTTGGCGAGGATTTTTGGATGGATGCCCTCGCCGCCGCTATGACCGTCGAAGAAAAATTGCCCAGCCTTAACATCGACGTCGGGAGAATGGGGTTCGTCGAATACGGCGAGCTCACGGAATTTATGCCAGTTAGCACGTTTTAGGACCCATTGAGGGAACCTTGCTGTAATGGGAGGATCTTTAATTTGTGAAAGCAGAATGGGAAAGTGATCGCTGCCACATAGGTCCGAGTGAACCTCCAAGGGAAGTGAGCAGCAATCCGGGGCTACATAGGGCTAGGTCGATGGCAGAGGATACACCATTAAAGGTGGAGAAGTGTGTCTGGGTCCCGGCGTTCATTAGCACCAGGTTTCCCGAGACAAGAATATCCTCTACCATCCTCCGCGGTGTCTGTAAAAATTAGACCGCCACACCAGGTTATGCGCGTTAAAGTTCCCCAAGATGATATAGGGGGCGGGTAAGTTGTTATAAAGAGGGCCTCTAGTGTCTCTTGGAAACACGTTCACCTGGTGGGAGGTAAATGCAGCATACGGTCACCTCCATAGGAAGGGAGGCTCTGACAGCAATCACTTGGAGATCAGAAACAAATATTAATATTTTTATGATATATAGTGCTTCGTGCGAATATAGCCACACCTCCGCTAGCCGAATCAAAGAAAGGCTTGTCGGTACGATACACATCGTACCCACGTAGCATCGGGTTGTCAGTTGGGTGGAAGTGGGTCTCCTGCAAACACAAGATGGAGGATGCAGGGAAAGAAATTAGTAGTTTAATTTCCTCTACACAGCATAGAAACCCCTACAATTCCATTGTAGTAGCGACATAAATTATTTAGTATGATATTTAGATATCCTCGCAACCATTTCACTATCCTTTAAAAGTAAAAATTTGTTAAGGTCCTTTTTAGGTCCTCTTGCCTTTCTCAGTCTCTCCTGGGACCTCCCGCTTCAGGAGAGGCTTTGGTTTATTTTGGAGAGACTGGGTAGTCGGATCCTTGCGCGAAGGCTTTGTTAAGGCCTTCGACGCTTTTTTAAATTATTTTTTTCGGCGGTCTCTCACTGGCCTTCTTCAAGGCACCCGTGGGACTCGCCTTTACGGCCTCAACTGCTTTGGCACTCATCCCTGCCTCTGGATGTCCAGAGGCGAGAGTGAGCGACCCAAAAGTGGCGCACGTAATTTATTTCCCCAAGGAGGCTCGGGGATCTTCCCGAGTAGGACTCAGGGATGTTCCCCGAGGAGGGCTCAGGGGAGTTCCTCGAGGAGGACTCGGGGATGTTCCCAGGGGGTCTCCTCGGGGGTACATGTGGTGGAGGCGACTTTTGAGAGGGTCCCGCCACTTGTTTTATTTTTTGCTGGCTTCCACGTGCTCAGGGTCCGGCCGTATGTCCCCAACCCTCGGCGCTGTTTTCAGTGCCAGGAATTTGGGCATACGAAGCTGCGATGCCGTGGTAAGCCAACCTGTGCAGATTGTGGACAGGAGGCTCACGAACAACCATGCGAGTCTCCTAAATTTTGCATTAATTGCAAGGGTCCCACTCTGCCTGGTCTCGGTCCTGTCCGAATTGAGAAAAAAGTCCTGGAGATCCAAACAGAAAAGAAGATAACTTATGCCCAGGCACGCAAAGAGTATATGCACTGCAAACTCCGGTATTTCAAAGTTCCTACAGCCAAATTGTTAGCCAAAATATAAATTGCCCTAACTGCCACTGCGCATATTAACTGCGCAGTGGCAGTTAGGGCAATTTATATTTTGGCTAACAATTGGCTGTAGGAACTTTGAAATACCGGAGTTTGCAGTGCAGTATACTCTTTGCGTGCCTGGGCATAAGTTATCTTCTTTTCTGTTTGGATCTCCAGTACTTTTTTCTCAATTCGGACAGGACCGAGACCAGGCAGAGTGGGGACCCTTGCAATTAATGCAAAATTTTAGGAGACTCGCATGGTTGTTCGTGAGCCTCCTGTCCACAATCTGCAAGGTTGGCTTACCACGGCATCGCAGCTTCGTATGGCCCAAATTCCTGGCACTGAAAACAGCGCCGAGGGTTGGGGACATACGGCCGGACCCTGAGCACGTGGAAGCCAGCTCGGACCTTCTTTGGTAAGGAAGGAGTGGCAAATGTTAAAATATAAC
Source organism: Timema cristinae (assembly GCA_039000515.1). Classification (NCBI taxonomy): domain Eukaryota; kingdom Metazoa; phylum Arthropoda; class Insecta; order Phasmatodea; family Timematidae; genus Timema; species Timema cristinae. The sequence continues at coordinate 143,116 of JBCFYV010000559.1, read as the reverse complement.
TATCAGTGTTCTTCACTACATCATTCCTTTTGATGGTGATCCTATATACTTCGGTGACATGTTGAGGGGAAAGCTCCTCAAAAATGTCCTCAATGCTTACGCAGTCGAGGTCATAGCAAGACCACTCCCTTGCAAACATTGAGGAACCTGTGCGGTTCCACCTTCACACCTTTAAATGATTCGAGGGCTCAACGGTATGGTAGTTATTACCATTATTTTCGTTTGTCTGAAGGTCATTTTCGGTCTGGATCATTATTGTGCCATCGCGCAATTTTCTAATTAAAAACCCCAGACTCGGCAGCTCACTTATCACTCTTTCGAGGACAAATGTGCTGACACGCCTGAGGTTTTCATTTTCATCTGTTCGAGACATAACCAGGAAGCGGGGCTGGGGCCTCACCACTTCCTGGATTTTTTCAATTAAAGGGCTGGACGGCCTTACCCGTTTCCGCATCTTATCTATATTACGACCCTGCGATGGGCCAGGCAGTGAGTTGCCAGCAGGGTTTGGCAGTATGGTGCCAGCAGCGACAATTGATTCGGCCATGCCGTGATTGGGGACAACCTACACAGTACTCGGATCGTAGACCCAGGGTGATCCAAGTTGGTACTACCACATATGGCCCTGTTAACTGTCCGACGAGAGGCCCTATACGTCGCTAGACATGACAACCTTTGCATAGAGCATCGTCGAGAGAGAGGTCGTCGCAGCAAGTGGGTGCAGGAAAGTGCCAATTTTACGTCCGGAACCCCATGAACTCAACGATTTTTTCTCAAAGTAGGGTACCCGGTTATTGTCATCCCTAAGGCCTTCTACTAAGATATTGCAACCAGCGCACTTTCATTTAGGAGCTCAAGGCAGTGGTATCCAATAATAAACAGAGAAGAGCCGGGTTAGTAGCCAAGGTCGTCAACGGAAAGGCCAAAGGCCTCCGTGCAGGATGGACGGCAGGGGGAAGGGAAGAAGGAAGGAGAGATAAAGCGAAGGGAGAAGAGTGAAAAAAAAGGTGAAAGTGAAGGAAGAAGAAAAATGACGTGAAAGGAAAGATATAGGATAGGTTTGTCCTCCACGAGGTACGTCCTGCACAGAAGCCTCCCCTTTTAGTCGCCTCTTACGACAAGCAGGGGTTGCTGCGGGACTATTCTGTACCCCGTCCCGCAGGGGTGTTCAGGACTTATAAAAAACAAACAAATCGTAAACCATGTACTGAACAAATGCTTAACAAAGCTAAGCAAATGCTTCAAGATGGATTTTCGAAAAGACAAATTGCAAAAGATCTTGAAATAAGTGAAGCTACTTTGAGAAATCGTCTAAAAAAGTAAGCTACGTGAAATTTAATAAACCTTTTTTAAATATAAAATCAAGTTTGTAAACTATGATATAAAATACACCTCAAATTAATTTTATTATTGTTTCAGGGGTTTGGTGTAAATAAACTGGGCAGGTTTGCAAAGACATTTGATGAAAGGCAAGAAATGACTTGGCTAAACATTGCAAGGACCTTGATGCGTGTTTTTTACGGATTGACATTAAAAGATTTAAGACGTTTAGCATTTGACTTTGCTGAGATAAATGGAATTAAAAACCCATATGATAAAGGGACGAAGCTAGCTGGTAAAGACTGGGCATACAGATTTATGAAAAAAATTAATTTGACACTCCGTATTCCTCAAAAGACTAGTCTTGCTCGAGTGATGGGTTTTAACAAAATTCAAGTGGATGCGTTTTTTGACAATCTTGTGGCCTTAATGTCGAAATTTTACTTCCCGTCAACTCGTATTTTTAATATGGATGAATCGGGAATAACTACAGTTCCAAATAAAGTTCCAAAAGTTGTTGCTAGCATAGGAAAGAGAGCTGTTGGTAAAATTGTGTCTGCAGAGAGAGGACAGCTTACACCAAGAAAAAAGAGGAAAAGAAGAGCTAATGAATGGAGCCCCTCCAGGATCAACTATGATGTGTTCTGACAGTGGGTACATAAACACACAGCTATTTAAAGACTGGTTGAAGCATTTTCAGAAAAATGTAATGGCAAGTTTAGAGAACCCCGTATTGCTTATTGTAGACAACCACACTTCACACTTGAGTTTGGATGATGTGCTCTTCTGCAGAAGACATTCTATTCATCTCTTATTCCATTCCTCCACATTGTACTCACAAGCTGCAACCTTTGGACAAATGTTTTTTTAAGCCACTAAAAGATTTCTACTCACAAGCTTGCGACCAATGGTTATCGAGTCACCCTGGGCGTACTATTTCCCAATTTCAAGTTGCGCAACTTTTTGGCGATGCCTACCAAAGATGTGCTACAATGACGAAAGGTATTAATGGATTTAATATGTGTGGTATTTTCCCTGTTAACCGTAACGTATTTTCAAAGAAGAGTTTATTCCATCAGCTGTCACGGACCAAAATAATGGCTCATCAAACGCAACATCCTAGACTCATCCATCAAAATCTTTGGCTGCCAAAATAAGTTCTCAATACTCAACATCTTCGGCTGCCACAACAGATCCTCAGCAACTTCAACCTCAACAATAAACGACCTATCCAGTAGACCTGATACCATTCCCTAAAAGAACAGAAAATCAAAATAGAAGAAAGAGAGGGCAAAAATCTCAAATCATAACAGGGACACAATTTAAAAATAGTTTAATGATAAAATAAGAAATTAAAAATGCTATTGGTCAAGCTAGGAAATCATTGTTCAGAACTAAAATTAATACTCCAATTATGTCTCTGTCAAAAAGAATAAAAACAACAAAATCAAAAGTTGATGAAAACATTTTCTGCCCCGGTTGCGAAGAACAGTATGAAGATCCACCTCTGGAAGACTGGGTATAATGCAAAAGTTGCAAAGAATGGTGGCATGAAGCTTGTTATAATTATGAAAGTTCAGGTGAATTCATGTGTGACTATTGTTAAATAAGTTTTAAATCACCTCTAAAATTGTTTCTCAACTAGTTAATAAGTCAAGTAAATGGATTTTTCAATGAGATAAGTTCTTTATATAAAAAAAAATGGGTGTGTGTACTTATGTACGCGCCTGAGAAGTTATACTTCTTTGGCATCATTAAATAAACTAAAATAATCTTAGATTGATGAATAAGACTTATTGTAGAGAATTAGATATTAGAAATTAATAATAAATATTTAAAATTGAAAATTAATAATTAATAATATATATTTATATAATTATTAAAAATAAAATTTAGAAAATAATAAATATATATGACATAATGTGTACTAAATATTATAAGATTCTTAATTTTAAATATTTATTATTGATTATTTAATATTTTAAAAGTAAATGAATAAATTTAATAATAAATTCAAAAATTGAGTTTAAGTTTATTCATTTTTTAAATATTTATTATTTTCTTAATTTAATATTCACTTTTCATTTTTATCAAAAAGATTTCATTAAATTTGTTCATTTATTTTTTATAAATATTTATTATTTATTCAATTTAATAATAAATATTATTATTATTATTATTATTATTATTAGCACCGCGTCTTACTACCCATTCGGGCTATACGCACTTACGCTAATGTGTAATGGTAGGGTTATTGTGAGATGAAATGAAGGACCTACAGTTTAACGTGGAATCTGAACCACGGTGGAGGCCTGGCATTCCCCACATTCTCAAGATGTCTTGTCAGAGGTGAAGGAAGGGTTTGGAAATCAGATAAATCTGTGCCGGGACCGAGGATTGAACCCGGCCGCCAACATAGAAGTCTGACACCTTACCCCTAGACCACCAGGTCACCATAATAATAAATATTAAAAATTAATATATTTTTTTATTTGATGTTCGATTTAAATTTTTATCACACATTTTTTTTTATTAAATGTTTTATTAATTTTATTTATTTTTTATTTTGTAAATATTAAATAACCAATAATAAATATTTAACAATAATAATTTAATAATAATATTTAGTATTAATTATGTTAAATAATAATATTTTAATTTATATCAATAAATAGTGTACCTCAATTATATTGGAGCATTTGAAAAAGTCTATAAGCACAATTTTTTTCACTAATATTTACGAATAGTAAAATAATATTAATCAAAATATTCAATTTAAATCACTACGGAATATAATTTATTAGCACATATATAATTCGCACTTGTATGAAACTAAAACACAGTGTTGTGAATGTATAAACTGGGAAACATGTGGATAAATTATTAATATATGAAAACAGTGATCAGAGGCGACGAGCGTACCAACATGCGCGACTAACAGAGTTTCTATTTTGTTGGTAACTTTTTTTTTTCGAGACTTAATGAGCGGTTCAGCTGCAACCTGTTACTTTTGTGTTACAGTGATGCGCGCGAATCTTAAAATTTCACTCTCATCATTTTTTCATAACGCGCCTAAAGAAGTATAACTTCAAAAAAGGTAAAATAGTTAACTTTATTCAATAATGCCTATAATGCATTTTAATGTCTTGTTAAGTTTTATAATGTAAAAGTCTATATCATACATTATTTTTTATAATATTTATAGTGCGTACTTTTACCCCGTAATGAACGTACTCTTACCCACCTATGGGGCAAAAGTATCGTTTTATCAAATTTTGTAATTTTTAAAGAATTGGTTAAAATAATTTTTGGAAAAATTATTAATTTTTTTTTATTTCAACGACAATAAAATGAAGATAGTTATCCAAAAATTGACATAATTTAACGTATAATTTTAGCTTATACATGTGTTTAAACGTTAAGTGCGTCCTCTTGCCCCACTTTAATATATATATGAGAGAGACATAGCTAATAAGTTTATTTTTATAAAAAATAGACCGTATAAGGAGGGGTAAGTATTATTGAAACATGGTGTACAGGGTTGATGGGGCAAAGTTGGCCGCCCTTTTGTTTTTTCCAAGAGGCGACATGAAACGCCGTGTTTGCATAAATTGTATGGTAATTTTGCATATAGCCTAATATACTTTCAAGAAACAGGGAGGTCCAGCGTTATCTAGACCACGACATGTTTTTCAAAACGCGGCAGTAAATTTTACTGCCGCGTTTGCATAAAGTGAACCAATGCTCCCTGTGTACTTATAGAACGCGGCGTCATCATGTCGTCCCGTAGGGCGCGCGGCGACAAGAACGCGGCGCATAAAAGTACTCTTTTAATGTCTAAATAATGTAGAAGAAGAAATTCAAAGTAAAACTAAAATGAACTTATATTTATGTTATTTCTTATACTTTGAACAATGACTCACAAACCCGCTTTGGTGGTCTAATGGCCTAAGGCACCACTCTCACAATCGATGACGGCCTTATCGGGGTTCAAATCCTGCTACACTTCTCCTGAATTAAACCTTCCTCATCCCTAAAACATTATAGTAGCTAGTACATATAACGCGAACGGGTGACAAAGTGAAGATAAAAAAAAAACACGTCCTAGGTTTTTTTTTATGTCCCACAAAACCTAGGTTCACCCTCTTGAGTTCTATTTGTGAATTAAACAAATCAATGCACCAGTATTTTATTCATAATTTAAAATAATGGATCACTTATAAAACGCATCTGAATTCCCAATGTCATGATCAACACACGTAAGAGTTTGAAACTAAACATTGATCGGAAGACGCAATCTGTAGGGATGGGCAGGCGCGTGTACGCATGCAGACAGACAGACAGACGGACAGACAGAGGGGAGGGGAGGCAGGCAGCGACGGCGGTAGAGTAATGTGTTATTTCAGTGCAAATTGGAAACTTGAAAACAGAGAGCTAGTGGCGGTGTTTTGGGGGGATGCGACAGAAACAGAGAGTGAGAGACTAATGGATTGCGGTGTTGGGAGAGAGACAGAATTCAAGTGTTTGGGGGTAATAACCACACAAGTGATATTTTGAAAATATGCTTTAATTCTATACCAGTATAAATTATGGCAAGCATGTATTCCATTCATAGAATTATTTCAGAAAAAAATATAATTGAGGGGGATTGAATTAGTGTTTTAAGCATCTATGTATTTCTTACAATTAATAACAAATATTAAACACGCATTTAAATATGAGTTGTTGAATAACATCTTGGGAATGTCTTGTGTGTCACTCTACCATTTAGCCTCTCAAATAGAGTCGGTCACTGAGATAGCAGGACGATGAGTGAAACTAATGGATTTTCTCACCCCGCCCCTTGCGAACACAGGACTATGCAACCATTCCTATCGCCACTCCCCCTCCACCCCTCCATGAGACTGACCACACGGGATCCAAACCCTGTACACATTCACACTAGGATACACTCCACTGAGTTCTGGGAACCTCACGGGAATTCACTCGATTCCACTTAGCAAGGAAAAGACCGCCGCCCGCCGCTGTATAAATTAATTAGCTACGAGTTAAGTACATAGAATAATCAAACTGAGGGGAAATCTTGACTTGAGAAATGAGGTAGCATTAAATTATTTCGTTAACATTATTGATGTGGATTCAAAGAATTGTGAAGTCAGAGGTTAACATAATTAATGGTTAGTACCGCGTAGGTTATGAGGGGGGGAGGGAGGGAAGAGGAGGGGTATAAAATCATGAAAAATAAACCTTACGTAATTCAAGGACGGCCCCTTACCGTGAATATTTCTGTTATATTAATTTGTTTGTTTGTTTGATTAAAATTCCTATTTTATTAACCTGTACTATTTAAAATGCGCTGTATAACCCTAATAGTATATAAAGCCTGTCTTCGCCAAGGAGCTAAAGCTCATTTGAAATAATAATAATTTAAGAGGACTATAAAATATTTAAATGACAAATATAATAATATATATGCATATGGAATAAATTAACATGATGGTTTTCCAATATATGTCCCCAGAAGTTGTTTATTTTCATTATTATGTCGCTTTTGTATAGGATATAGCTTATCCTTCGATAATTTAGAAGCGTTATATATCCCATTAAAAATAGTATTTACTTTCTGCGTTTTTTAATTTTAGGTTTTTTCGTCTACCTCTACAAAATTAAAACTGTCTACCATATCACATGTTTTGTTTCTATTAGCTTAGCAGTTTTGAGGCAAATTTAAATTTAAATTTGCCAAATTTAAGTTTTCTTCCATTCTGAAAAATATATTTTCTAATAGTTTTGCAGGAATTTTAAGCTAATTCCCTTTACCCCTTTCTTTTCACTTGGAATCTATTTTGAATAATTTAATTTTATAATTTTCTTAATACTAAAACGCATCTTTGTTTTGTTAAAATTAATATTTAGGTTTCCTTCACCTCTGACAAGAAATCTTGTGAATGTGGGGAATGCCAGGCCTCCACCGTGGTTCGGATTCCACGTTAAACTGTAGGTCCTTCATTTCATCTCACAATCACCCTACCATTACACATTAGCGTAAGTGCGTATAACCCGAATGGGTAGTAAGACGCGGTGCTAATAATAATAATAATAATAATAATAATAATAATAATAATAATAATAATAATAATATTTAGGTCAGTTTTCATTAACAATAATAAAACTGAGCCAATCATAACTTCCACAGACGCAAACATTATTATTATTATCGCGTCTTACTACCCGTTCGGGTTATACGCTCTTACGCTAATGTGTAACGGTAGGGTGATTGTGATATGAAATGAAGGACCTACAGTTTAACGTGGGATCCGAACCACGGTGAAGACCTGACATTCCCCACATTCACAAACTGTGATTAATACACGTCTTGTCAGAGGTGAAGGAAGGGTTTGGTAATCAAACAAATCTGTGTCGGGACCGAGGATTGAACCCCGGCCGCCAGCACAGAAGTCTGACACCTTACCCCTAGACCGGCAAGTCACCGACACAAACATAATTGCACTTGTTTTTGAAGTTATACTTCTTTAGGCGCGTTATGAAAAAATGATGAGAGTGAAATTTTAAGATGCGCGCGCATCACTGTAACACAAAAGTAACAGGTTGAAGTTAAACCGCTCATTAAGTCTCGAAAAAAAAAAAGATACCAACAAAATAGAAATAGAACCTCTGTTAGTCGCGCATGTTGGTACGCTCGTCGCCTCTGATCACTGTTTTCATATATATAATATTTATCCACATGTTTCTAATTTCTACATTCACAACACGTGTTTTAGTTTCATACAAGTGCGAATTATATATGTGCTAATAAATTATATTCAGTAGTGATTTAAATTGAATATTTTGATTAATATTATTTACTATTCGTAAATATTAGTGAAAAAAATTGTGCTTATAGACTTTTTCAAGTGCTTCAATATAATTGAGGTTAACTATCCGTATGTATTATTTATTGATATAAATTAAAATATTATTATTTAACATAATTAATACTAAATATTATTAAATTATTTTTTATTTTTTAATGATGCCAAAGAAGTATAACTTCTCACGCGCGTACAAAAGTACACACACCCATTTTTTTTACATAGACAATAATTATAAAGTTATTAATGGTTAAACATAGCTTATTCTATATCAGTTTATATTGGTATTGATTGTTGTCACTCACAAATAAAATATATTTTCACAAATATTACCTTTGCAAGGTAATAAAATGCTGTACCTTTGGTTCAGAGCGCCAATGCTTTTTACGTTGAACTAAGCAGGGTCATATCGTTATTAAGGTTTTCTTAAAACACTCGTTTTTTAGTTTTTGTTGGATTAGATGAGTTTTTTTTGTTTGTTTTGCTTCGTGTCTACTGGCCCATGCTACAGTACAATTGTCATAGGAACGGCCTTAACTAACGTCCAGAATTTTTTATTTTATTTAGTACCACATCTTACTACACGTTCGGGTTATACGCTTAAGTACTAATTTCGTTAATGGGTTTGGGATTGAGAAGATTGAATTTAGAGGAAATGAACCCATATTTGCGTGGAGGGAGAGTGGAAAATCATTTTAGGAGACCCCCACCACCCCAGTTCACCTGACCGAGATTCGAACCCAAATTCCCCTCATATTTGGCAGGATAGTCTAACACAAGAGAGTGACGCCTTAGAACAATTGGCCCCTGAAGCTGTTAAAACTTACTTTCACGTATTCATACTTCAAGTCATTGTATATGATTTAAAGCTGTAACTTTAAAATAACATTTGTCATATTTTTCGATCAACAATAATAACATTATACTATATTATGTTTGTATTTTCTTAAAAAAAAAAAAAAGCCCTTCCTTTGAAAATTGGAATGTATATGCATTACACTAATGAGATGAGAAAGAACAATTTGGATATGGTTTAGAAGAAATGTACCTACATTTGCGCAGGAAACTAGGTCGGAATTCGAACCCTAATCTCCCCATCACCGGTAAACCAGATTAGATGAGCTTAACATTTAGTCCACGTCCCCATCAGTGTGTGTAAGTTGATTATTAGAAATGTAATAATAAATAAACCGGCACAAAGTACATCAAACTACCCATTCATCCATTACTGTTTCCAGCCTGTGGTCTGGGTCAGTTTTTTATTCAAGTAATATATTTACCACTACCTGCTTCATATTCTTTATAGTCTAACTTAAGAATAGGACAGGCACAACATCCAGTCCCCGGCCGTTAATTTATCAATGTATAAGTGTAAACCCACATTTCACCAATGATACATTTATTAGCTACGCCAGGAATTGATACCCGGGACCCTTAGCTCAGTAGAAAGACACGTTAACGATTTAACTAAGGTGTCGGATCACAAAGTACACCTAAATATGTTGAATAATCAATTTGAACTATGAAATTTGGGGACTCCTCTAAACAAATAGCATATATATCTCACACACTGGCCTAGCTCCCGGCAGATAGTCCTTTCCTCCTCGGATAAGGAGCCAATTACAGCAGCACGTGTTGTTAAAGCGTGACAGTCACCCGTTTGGCAACCATTCGTCGAAAGTTAATGCTTCACAATCTCCCGCCATTTTATAGACAAGTAACACTTATTGGATTTCGCACCGTTGACAAATACGAAAACAGGTAAGCAAATTCATTTTACAAGCAAGCTTGTACCAAGTTTAATAAAGATAAGTATAATTTGCTTTTAATTCAAAGGTATATAATCAAAATAATCTAGAATCTATACTTCGAAATATAATCAAAATAATCTAGAATCTATACTTCGAAACATAATCAAAATGTCGGCTCGAAATTTACATCCCATCTATCTTGTAAGCTATCCATCTTACCTTGATGGGTTTTTTTTTTTTTTACCGCCGCGTCTTACTACCTTAGAAATACACTTATGTACTAGTTACGCTATTGGTTTTGGGAATGAGGAAGGTTATATTTATAGGAAGTTCAACCACATCTGCGTGAAGGAAGAGCGAGAAACAATCCGTCGATAAACCTTAATACACCCAGCCGAGATTTAAATTATGACCTACCCCAGTGATGGACGTCGTCAACAAACTGAACTAGATAATCTGAAAATTGAAAAATGACACCTGTACACTGGAATCAAACCCGGGACCTTTGACTTAGTACGCCAATGCTCTAACCACTGAGCTATCCAGGAATCGTCCCATGCCCAGGGTCATTCTTCACTCATATATTAAGGCAGAGTCTGTGATGGACGTGCGGAAATCTTCGGCTACAGACGTGTGATTTTATTAAGATCACGAGCTATCAGATAACGCAGCCACCTTCGACTCAGTAGTTGGCTTATTGCTGCCACTTGTACAATTATTATAATTGTAAGAGATTACATATTTAAGAATCAAATAGCTAAAGCTATTATTTATGCTTATAGTGACGATTTACTCCATCTAGATATATTCTGAAAAATGAAACCTGGACATTATTGCGGAGGCTCTTTCCATGTCACGATGATATGAGGGGATGATGTTAAAGAAGAAATATCCCCCGTTATCAGCCTATAATAGGACCCGAGTCCTCTAAATCAGCAGTCTGACCACTATACCACGAGGTATGTTTACACTTTCAATGTTCCATGACAAAATGAAGTGTATGTTCCTCGAATGTAATGATACACTGTAATTTCATCTCATCTAAAAGAAATGTAAGTTACAATAAATTAACAATGTGCATTTCAAACAACAACAATGTTTATTAATTTAAGGGTGACCTGGCGGTCTAGGGTAAGGTGTCGGACTTCTGTGCTGGGGTCCGGGGTTCAATCCTCGGTCCCGGTACAGATTTATCTGATTACCAAACCCTTCCTTCACCTCTGACAAGACATCTTGTGAATGTGGGGAATGCCAGGCCTCCACCGTGGTTCGGATTCCACGTTAAACTGTAGGTCCTCCATTTCATCTCACAATCACCCTACCACTACACATTAGCGTAAGTGCGTATAACCCGAACGGGTAGTAAGACGCGGTGCTAATAATAATATTTATTCAACACAAGAATCCAACACGCTTCAATGTGATATAGAAACCTTTATAACCTCCCAATGACATGTCTTCTAACATTGTTCATATGTTACAATTCATGGAAATGTTCCAATGAGGAAGATCGTGCTAAAAAAAAAGCATTCATATTTAATGTTCGAAAAGATAAAGTTTACCAGGTAACGGATGTAGTTTTTTATTGTTTTCTTTCTTTTAAAAAAAATAACCCAATAATCATTTCCGTTTTTGCCGGGGATCCGGATTTAGGAGCATCCCGGACCCTACCAGCCCTCTGCTAGTTTCAGTGTTGCCAACCTCTGCCAGGCGGGGAGTTTCTCACGCGTGCACTGGTAATTGGCTGCTTCCTCACATCAACTTGCGCTTGGAGGAGAAACCACTTACTTACCGTGGCGTAAACGTGCCGCTGCATTAATTAAGGCTTATATTAATTTATTAAGAAGTTAAAACCCAACTGTAAGAAATAAATGAGCACAAAAAAATATAATAAAATAATGGCAGACCAAATATTTACATGGAAATATGGGGCAATAATCTTTGTCATAGAAATAAATTACGTCAATATATAACCAACCGATTTGTTTCTTTGAGAAATATTGAATAATTTTACCATAAGCAAAGCCCAGAATTTGATGACATGTCCTCTTTATTTTGGTGTTTCACGCTCATGTGTACACACATTCTGTTCATGATCTCACCCGCCTCGGTGTCGTAGTTGGCTAACGCGCTAGTCGTGTTGAGCTCGACTGCTGAGGACGGGGAAATCGAGGTTCGAATCTCGGTCGGGTGAACTGGGGGTGGTTTTTTCCTAAATAGTTTCCCACTCTCCCTCCACGCAAATGCGGGTTCACTTCCTCTAATTCAACCTTCCCAATTCCTAATCCATTAGCGTAATTAGTACTTAATGCGTATAACCCGAACAGGTAGTAAGACGCGGTGCTAAATATTTTGTTCATGATCTCTTGGTTGTGGAAACGTATTCTCTCATTTTAAATGTTTAGATAATATTATCTTGGGTTGCGTGATTTTTAGGCAGTTTTTTAGTCATGTTTAGGCATTTTAAAGCCATTTGGATGAGTTTATGTTAAATATGTATATTTTTAAATACTATCTATATTTAATAGAATATGTATAAATACTCAAACATAATTTTTTTGAACTCACAGTTGTAGAAATAAGACACTAAACTTTGCATCCTCTTTGCTTGCATGGTTGGAAAATAACAGATTTCTGGTTAGACGCTGTAACCATAATGGAAAGGTTTGCGTTAAGAGAGAATAACTATTAATTCTGAAGCAGATATTTGTATCAGTATGCATGAGTTTAGTTGTAAAAGACTTTTCATTGCATATTTATTTCGTATTTCCATTTGTAAAGTTTATGTTTTATTTACTCGTGTACAATCAATACGAGTTTGTGTTCATTTTTTTTTTTGTACATTGAACGTAATTTTAATGAATATTAGTTTATTTTATAGGTCAATATTTGATTATTTTTAGGTCATCAAGGTCAAGGGCCCCATTTATAGGTATTTTGGTTTTTCGAATCTTTTGTAAATTACACAGCAACAAAAGTTTTGCATAGTGCCAGATCCAAGGTTAATACATTTATCTGTCAACATATTATTAATTAAAACAACCAAGCAATCAAATCGAAACATCTTGTTTGAGAATGTGAACTCATGAAACCAACAAGGATTTTGTGGAAACAAAGTATAAAGTCTAAGAAGTGAACCAAAGATCGGTACACGTCATTTTCTCCTCCTATCTCTGGATAGCTTTACATGTTTATTCAGAGGTGATGATTGTAGTTAATATGACTGGGTGAAGCCAATGAAGATTTTAAACCTAACTTAAGCTTAATGAACCAAGCTCTAGTGACCATGTGAATATTTTACCCTTTCGAGAAAAATCTCCCTGTATCAGCCGGGAATCGTACACGGGACTTCTAGGTCGGTAGCCAGGGTTCCGACCACTATACCACGTGACCGGTTCAAATAGCTTATTACAAAGGGCCACGCCCCCATCTCTGAAAAAAAAATCTCCTCAAACGGGACACGCTTTGTAATGTAAAAGAAACAATGATTTGTTTTATTAAAAAATAAAAGAAAATCGATCTTAGAAACAAGACATAAATAGTAACTTGGATCTTAAAATCAATTCCATAATCATATAGTTGGTGTTATAATACATTTGGAACAAACATTATTTTTATTCTCTGATTGAAATGTGTCCGGTATTTTTAACCCAATAGTTTTAGCCCGAAGGGAATATATCAAGAGGAAGACCGAGCAAGAGGTGGAGATGGCGTGGAGGAAGACCGAGCAAGAGGTGGAGATGGCGTGGAGGAAGACCGAGCAAGAGGTGGAGATGGCGTAGAGGAAGACCGAGCAAGAGGTGGAGATGGCGTGGAGGAAGACCGAGCAAGAGGTGGAGATGGCGTGGAGGAAGACCGAGCAAGAGGTGGAGATGGCGTGGAGGAAGACCGAGCAAGAGGTGGAGATGGCGTGGAGGAAGACCGAGCAAGAGGTGGAGATGGCGTGGAGGAAGACCGAGCAAGAGGTGGAGATGGCGTGGAGGAAGACCGAGCAAGAGGTGGAGATGGCGTAGAGGAAGACCGAGCAAGAGGTGGAGATGGCGTGGAGGAAGACCGAGCAAGAGGTGGAGATGGCGTGGAGGAAGACCGAGCAAGAGGTGGAGATGGCGTAGAGGAAGACCGAGCAAGAGGTGGAGATGGCGTGGAGGAAGACCGAGCAAGAGGTGGAGATGGCGTGGAGGAAGACCGAGCAAGAGGTGGAGATGGCGTAGAGGAAGACCGAGCAAGAGGTGGAGATGGCGTGGAGGAAGCCCTCAAGAGGGAAGGGACGCCGAACGTTCGGCAGCTGAGAGAGGTGGGACCAATGACTGACAGAGGATGCTGACAGGTGCAAACCTTATTGGGAGATGAAGAAGAAATTGTAACCACTACACGCCTTACACAATTCTACCTGATTTTACACAACGATGACCAAAATACTATTAATTCAATTGTGTAGATAGACAATAAAAATTTAAATTAAACTCAACAAGAGATGAGTAACACACTTAGCTCAAATTCTTAAATCTACTTGAGAATCAGAGTTTTATCAAAGTAATATTCAAAATTGTACAAATTCAAATCAAGAATTATAAATAAAAAGTTTTTTGGAAAAATAAAATATTTCATTATTAGTCATTACAGGTTTTTACTTTCTCTCGACCGTTCGAAGAGAAAATATTGTAATCATTAAAAAAAAAAAATCAAACTCGATAAATGATTCTGTGAAACCGAAAAGGTGGTTTTAGCGATGCCGTCTGTCTCTTTGTCTGTCTGTCTGTCTGCTGCTATCGTAGCGAGTGGACGTGTGTGGAGCATTGCTCCGTAAAGTTGTGTGCTACAATGTGAACTTTGTGTTTAGTTAAACTCGATAATATTTAGAGTTTTTCTAATTAATAAATAGTGTGTTTGATGTGTTGTGTTGTCCTTCACATTAGTGGAGGTCACTCGAGTGTGCCGGATTCGGATCCTGGACGACATGGAATATCGTCCAACAGGCCGGACCGCAAACTGGTTATTGTTTTGGACGTCATTGTTCCCGGTAAAGTGTTTGATGGTTATTTGGTTAGTGTGGGTAATGTTGTGGGACCACATAGTACTCGTTATGCGTCCAACATAAGTGGTGGACGGGTGTGTTTGCTTATGGAGAATGAAAAGGGAGTTAGTACAATTTCAGAAGATTGGGAGGGTTAGGGAGTGTCCATATACAATATTTTTGTTCCAATTCGAATATTTGCTATGTCGTCCACTAAAGTCCAATGTCGCACCTGATATTAAAAAAGGATTTGTTGTTAACGAACTTGTCTGAATATGGGAAAATTACAAGTCAGATGAGGGAAATTAATATAAGTTCTAGATTACCACAATTCTCTCATGTCTACTCGTTTAAATGTATTGTTTATACTATACCTAACAGGGGAGACTCACTTCCTTTGTATATTAATTTGACAATAGATAATGTCATGGAGAGTACATATATTCTGTGATGATGCTAAGTGTTTTCGATGCTCGCTTCCAGGACACGTCAAGGAACTGAACACAAGATGTGTTGGCCACCAAGCCTCGCTGAAAAACTAGGCTCTACATTTAGTGATGTCGCTGCCACTAGCAAAATGACGCGGTTGCCTGAGGCCAGGGGCAGCGCAGACCCCGTTAAATCTGACCACTATTAGTATACTTACTGTTTCTAAACGTCACCCTCAGTTACTTTCAGAGATACAACAACAACAACAACAACAAGAGTAAAAATAGAAAGGTGAGGTAACAGACAGTTCTCTAGTCTTTGGAAATGTGGAAACTGATAGTGTACTACAATGTGGTCAAAAGACACCCGATAAATTAAATGAATCTCACAATGAGAATAGTATTAAGGAGTTTTTAATACCACCTAGTGCTATCAACTCTATTGGCGGGAAAAGATCAATTAATGTCCTTGAGGAGTCATCGGATGTCAGTGAGGATAATGTTAAGCGTCAAGCGCTAGAACATAATGATGACTTTGATGATCATTGGTCTGGGTGTATTTGTTTGCTTCAAGTAAATGCAAAAAGGGCGTATATAGGCACACATGGGGATCAATACACACATGTTAGAGGATGAACATTACAAACTAATTATCAGTATTATTGCCAATTTTTATTCAGAACATATGTACCATAGTAAAAACCCATTGCTGTGGTGGGACGAGTTTGTCACAAGGACGTGAAGTTTCTACGCGATTCTCCGTGAACAAGTTCAAAATTGTTTACACTGGAATTAGTGAATTGAAAGCTATGGATCAACAAATTCAACCAAAGGGTATTTTGATGTCAGATGAAAATGACTTTCTTCGTCTTTGAAAAGAAGATATTAGAAAACTGTACAGTCGTATGGCCATTGACATTCTATTTGTTGAGCGTTCCCGATATATGGATACACAGAGCCCCGAGTTTCTTTCTCCGTTTAAACAACGTCCTGCCCACTTTTATTTAGCATTTCTGAATGTAAATGGACAAATCACGTCCAACCCAAATGAAATTCATAATTATACTTGTTAACATTTTAAGAAAAAATTGTCTCCACACTTAGTAACAAATGTTGAAGTGCGAGAACTGTATAATGATCTTAGTTCGAAATCGTATCTTGAGATGTGTCGGCCATATATATTCTGTATAAGGTTTAAAATTTGAATTTGTGAAATATAAAAATAAGGGGGGGGGGGGTCAGATGAATAGATTTCTTTCTGGACATATAGAAATATTTTGGAAATAATAATTGGAGGAAATTTGGTTGTTAATTTTTTGAGAAATTTGTTTTATTTACACTATCTAGATTAATTTTTGTTTTAACTAATTGTATTGTATATCATAGTAAGGCCCTCCGCACACGGGTCGACTGTTTTGCAACGCGAGTTTCAAACCGGTTGTACATGCAACTGTTTGGTGACCTTTCACGTGTAGGGGAGTGGGGAGCCGCACATGGGTCGACAGAAACGGGACCGGTTTGAAATCAGTTTCCAACTGGTCACTTGCGATCGTGCTTGCAGGTCGCGAAACAGTTTCAGTTGCACGGTTGCCTGTTGTGAAATTGTTGAAGACGTGTTATTCCAGCATTGTTATAGCGTATATTCTTATTATAGCGTTGTTATAGCGTATATTATTGACATTTTGAAGTGTTGTTGGTCAACATTCGAAATGAATGATCAAACGTGGAATATAAAATTCGTTGAGGTGGAAAAGCGTGAAGTGCTATATAATTATAAGCTTCCTGGGTACTCCAGGAAAGACATCACTGAAAAAGCATGGCAAGAGGTGGCAGCCGAAGTACAAATTACAGGTATGTAGTGGTATTTATTTTATTTATTATTTTTGTTAGGTATTAATTTAACATCATTTAACAACATTTAACAACATACACCACTAATATTGTTAATAGATAATATTAATTAATAATATTATTCCTTATTTGTGGTACAATGTATTTCCATTGCCAGGGTACAGATGCACGAGAAGAAAGAAAATAGTTTGCCAAATAATTCCTTAAAGTAGCCGCCGAAGAACCGTCATGTATTACAAGTTGTCTTGTCATGTTGATAACTACTCCCGCAATCTCGTTATCTTCTCCCGTAGCTGGTGGCCTGTAATCAATCCCCTCTCGTTTACGTACGTAGTTATGGAGGACGCAAGCAGCTTTTACAATGTCATTCACTGTTCCTGCTTTTCGACATCGTATGGGCCCATTTAATACCACAAACTTTTCTGCTGCCATTCCAAAGGCACATTCAATTGTTTTCCTTCCACGGCTCAATCTGTAATTGAAAATCCTTTTCACATTGTCTAAGGTTCTTTTTACATAGGGCCTCATTAAATTGCGTGACAATGGGAACGCTTCATCTCCCACAAAGTAGTAAGGAAATGGACGGTTTGTTTCATCGTATCTCAACGGGGAAGGCAAAGGTATGTCAAAACCCCCATGGGCCATCCAGAATTTCATTGCACTGGCGTTGAAAATACCTCCATCACTGTTTCTTCCGGAGTAACCTGGTTCGATCATTGTGAAAAGTCCATCTGCATCACAGCACGCAATTAGTACGGTAGAATGGTATAACTTGTAATTGTAATTTTGAGAACCAGTGTTTGGAAATTTCTCTATTCGGATGTTCTTCCCATCCACAGCCCCAATGCAGTTTGGAAGGTTCCATATCATCTCAAAACGATCAGCAATTATTTTCCATTGATCTCCTGCCGGTATAGGCATATATATTTCATTCAATACGTCCCAGATTATTTTAGTAGTATCTTTAACAATAGCTCCGAGTGTGGTCTCCCCTCTTGCAAAATATAAAGAAAGTGACACAAATGTGCATCCTGTTGCCAAGTACCTGTAAAAAATTAAATAAATCTAACAAAAATGAAAAACATAAATAAAGATTATTTTTATTTTAGTGTTACTGTATTTTAACATAATGTGTAACTGTATTCGTTTCATTGATTTCAGCGGCTGAGTGCAAAGAGAAATGGCGTAATCTTCGTACAGTTTTCTCACGTAAACTGAAGCCTCCGCCAAGTGGATCCGGAAGAAAGAAAAAGGCATACTATTTGACAGATGCCATACAGTTTTGTGTGCCATTCATAAAAGCGTTGACTCCTCCCTCATCCGGAAATTTGCCACAAATACCACAGCATGAAACGACAGAAGAAATATTTGAAAATTTAGAAAGATGTGATGATGAGAGTGGCTCTCTTGAAGATTCATCAGACATGGTGCAATCCTCACAAGCATCATCGCCACCACCACCACCACCACCACCACACCACCTATGATACAAGCACCATCCACCTTCCCCCAGCATCACCTGAGGGAACAGAACTGCCTCAACCAAATCGATCTAAAAAAAGCCTGAATGTCAGAAATAAATCGGCGGTGGACGCAGATAAATGTGTGGCTGAGTATTTCAAAGCCAAAAAAGCAAGACTAGAAACAACTGCTAACGTAGAAGCTACTAGCTCTCCCAAAATTGAAAGGAAAGAGGCTCTCAAAATGTTTTTACTGAGCTTGATGCCTGAAATAGAAGAATTTACTGATTCTCAAATTAAACTTTTCAAGCGCAAAATTTTCAGCGTTATTGATGAGATATCAACCCCATCACTGCTCAACTCTTCATCATTTATCACAATTGACTCACCACAGTCGGATTCAACGCATACCTCTGGCATTTCGCATACCTCCGAACCTTCACATACCACAGCAATTTCTCCGGTTTCAGAATCATTACAGGAACAAGCATCACCAACACACCAGTTTTATACAGACTTTGCAGGGGCTCTCAACTCCAACTATTATAAAATGTGAAAATTTTACTTCAACTACATTCCTTAAGATATGAACAGAGATGTAGCTTTCTTAATTTTTTACTGTAATTTTTATTTCTTTAAATTAGACTTTTGTAATTCTGTGTTTGAACCAAAATAATGAGTAATAAATAAAACTTACCTCAAAGTTATTAATATTCTTTCTTCTGCAGTCACACACTCTCTCATATTTGTGTCCATCTTCTGTATGGTAGGAGCAACCATCTTTACCAATTCCAGGTAAGAATCTTTGGACATTCTGTAAAATGCTATAAACTTGGAGTCTGTTTTATTTAATTGTTCTGCTGCAACGAACAGCCTGCACTTGATATTTCTCTCTATATAAGGATGGCGCCAATATTCCCTTCGTACTGCTCTTCGTAGTCTGCGGTATTAATAATAGTCAACTATGTCTTCTTCATCTGAACTACTACTTGACATGTTGCCAAAATTAGCTTCAAGAATTTATACTAAACGTGTTTCAATCGCAACACTCTATATTACTATGGTCTATGAAACTGTCGACTGATTCAGACTCAGTCGCGTTCGTGTGCGGACGAAGAACATCAATCGATTGCAAACCAGTTGCACAATAATCTGATGTGCAACCGGTTTGAAACTCGTGTTGCAAAACAGTCGACCCGTGTGCGGAGGGCCTTAGTGTTTTAATTCGACAATTTAATGTATTGTTATATTAACTACAAATCAATATGGAAAGAAAAAAGTATTTGTGTCTATATCCAGGCCTAGAGCTGAAACCATTTAACCAATCGGGCTAAAACTTCATGTATAAGGTTTTCAAAAAGTTCGCCCACGAAGTTTTTGGTATTAGATAGCCAACCCTAAAATTAAGAGTAGTTTATCGAGGAGGAAAGAAAAAAAATTAGTTTCTACCCATTTTCTTTAACAATTTCTATTAAATTTTGTATACAGACACTGTTTAATAATGCAAACAAAATGGCATTCTCTTTTCCCCATGAAAATAATTTGAGGGTAGGCCCCTACTCTAATAAGAGGAAATATCCAATGTGCTCTTATCTCCACAACTATTTGATATAGATATAATTTTTTAATTTTAAATGTATTTTTATAAAACCAATAGTTTCGGAGCAAATATACATATAAAATCGAAGTATGTCATGTCACTTGAAATTGATTGTAATGTAATTTGGTGAACAGAAATGTTCCTCTTTAATCAACGTTTCTGCAACAGTATATACTATTTCATGTAAGCTCTTTGGTGAAGTGTTTCTATAACACATCTTAATAATTTTTAATAAATGTCTCTATTTTAAGATAAAGAGAGAGAAAGTACTTGTGGTATAACGTACCATTTATTTATTTTCTCATATTAAGAGAAAGTATTGTAATCGTCAAAACTTTTGACCTCAAGATTATGGTGAACCTTTACTTTTTATGTATGTCCAATCCCAAATAAATGGATTTTACAATAATGTTAGTACCCGTGTCTGCCTGTCCCTGGCCACAGATCAGAAACAGCTTGATGGCTTTTGTTCAAATTTGATTTCTAGGCGTGATAGAGAAATACCTCGGGACATTTTTTTATTTATTTTGACTATAACCCTAAAATTAAGCATAGTTTATTGAAGAGTGATTTTTAAATAACAAAATTGCGAAAATAATCTTAACTATTTTGTTCAAAATAGATATTTCCCAAATAATATCGTGTATTTAGTTTTTGGGTAAAAATTCGTTAAAGGGTAAGTTTACTGATGAGTGATTTTCAAAACTTTGAAATATTTGGAAATGAGAGATTGTTTAAAATATATATCTGGGGATTGACAAAGACAAATAACTTGTTTTTTGAGAGAAATTTGTTTAAGGGTAGTTTTCTGATTTTTAAAATGTTAATATTTGAAGAAATGACTCAGGAAAATTGGTTAAAAATAGGCGTCTTAAGTTTTTTACATTATAAATAGTTGTATTTTTTTAAATCCATAGTACTATACTGATAATTGAATTTTGTAAAATTTGAATAAAACAAATAGCTTTAACAATTTTGTATATATTGGTATCGAGGGACTATTTTAAATTATCAATAATAATGTATGCTTATTTTTATATAGTAAAATAATTAAAGTGAATTTACTTATGACTAGAAATTGGCGTTGAAGAGTGCATTTAAAATGGGTTGCTGGGAATATTTTTTCATGATAAATAAGAATACTTTTTTATTTTTACAAATTTAAAATAATCTTAGGGTAGTTAACAAATAACTTATTTTATAAATTTTGAAATTTGTCAAAATATTTGAACAATTTGGCTGGAAACGTATATGGATTGTTCAGAAGCAAGTGGGGTGAGTCATTAAAATGTTAATCTTGCAAACGAGGGTTGTTTATTAGTTATACTCACAACATAATTATTCTATTTTATTTTATTCTATAAAGGCGCCTTCTTTCCAGTAATTTTATATTATTGACTTAAGTCTTTTGTCCACTGTAAATATTAATGATAAACGAATCGAAATATCACTGTACACTTTAGAGTAACTGATAGTCCTACATAAGCGTATAAGCTGAAACGATAGTAAAACACAGTGCTAAGAAAAAAGTGAACAAAATAATTTAAGAAACATCACTTCAGTACAGCCCCTGAGATTCAAATTGCCCATGTGACAAGTCGCCTTTAAGTTTGTAAAAAAACTTTATTCTTTTATTTTACTATTTGTTGTGTATGTTGATTTCCAAACCTTCCTTCACCTCTGACAAGACATCTTGTAAATGTGTGGAATGCCAGGCCTCCACCGTGGTTCGGATTCCACGTTAAACTGTAGGTCCTTCATTTCATCTCACAATCACCCTACCATTACACATTAGCGTAAGTGCGTATAACCCGAACGGGTAGTAAGACGCGGTGCTAATAATAATAATAATGTGTATGTTACCGTCCAAACCCAATTCCAGGACACACTAAATCGGACTATGCCGAAATGATGCATCCTAAAAGCCTCAAGATGGACTAGTTTAACCTAGTCTAAATTCATTAATCCTGAGCTGTTGGCTTAACTCATAGGGTAAATTAGTATAGCCTTGAAATTTTTTTAGGCCAAACCAGGGTTAGGTTAGGTTAGGTTAGGTTAGGTTAGGTTAGGTTAGTTGACAACACTTGCGCACGAACTGAATGATGAAACCTGTCCAAGGTCGATTCATCATATGGGTAAAGAAGAATGAAAACTATCACTACCTAAAAACATCAGTCTATATCGGTTCATCCTACAAGCGGTAAGACGTATCAACTCGGCCTAGTCCGATCTAGTTTATCCTGAAATATGGTTTGGACGGCAACGTTTATATACCTGAAAGGCCTATTAACTAAAATCAAGTGATTATTTATATTTAAATATAAGTTATATTATATTATATATATATATATATATATATATATATATATACATATATGTGTGTGTGTGTAATTATTGCTATTTTGACATTTAATTACTTTATATAAATAGTTTTCAGAGACTCCATATTGTTTGGCGGAGAGGAGGTAGAGAAAAGGGAGCAGGAAGAGGTGGGAGGGGAAGAGGATTTAGAGTTCTCGTCTTGAACACAAAGTTAAGATAAACAGAATACAACCAATAGCCCCTTTTGGGGGTTTGACTGGGGGGTTATCTTGAGTAGATCCAAATACATCTTAACATAAATTAATGTCAGTCCAGCACAAATAGTGCAATGTCGTCCTGAGATTATTGTGCTAATTCCCAAGAGATGGTTCCTATCGGATTTTGGCGCTGACTACCCTACTCGGGCATCAGCCCGTAGTGTCAAGGTCAGACAAGATATTGGTTCGATTATAATTGCACATGAATATTCCTCGAAAGCATCCTATTTACCCTAAGCATAGATACGCAAATTTCCCTAAGGAACAGTCCAAGCCAAATCATTACCAGTGGCGTAGCTCTCATTATGAAGAAGGGGCGACTGAAATAATATATACATTAATCTTACATTATAAGTTATCTTCTTATATTTTTAGCTCTAGTCGATGATTAGGGTTTTAGAAAATATATTACTCCCCAATTTTTTATAATGTCACTCTCAACAAGATATATATATATATCTCAATTCTTCTCCTTTCATTAATTTTTTTATAACTAGAATGAAATTAATGTAATGAAAAATAATTTTAACGCGTATAAATACACAAAACAATGTCTTCAAAGTCAAAACTAAAAGTAACTAATATATTATATTTTTTTAAATTGTAATATTTATGTCCAAACGGTAAAACCTGTTATAATTACGCATTCGTTGTACAAATACTAGCGTTTAGAAAATACTAGTATTGATGTACTAGAAACATTGTGTTTTTTGTACGTGAAATAGTTATTACTGTAGAACTTTGTAGGTTAACAAATATAGTGTGATTTATATTTGATTTGAATTGTGTCTGAATAAAATGTTTGCTTTTTGGTTAGTGTATTTTATCACGAATTTGTAATTAAAATAAGTAAATATGTTTAGCTCAGGTAGAAGGGAAAGATGTAACTTACCTAAATATCCTTCAGAGTAATCTTCTCACTTACAGCCCTTTCACACTGTCAGGTTTCGCCAACCGGTTTAAAACCTGGAGAAAAAAGTAGCATCGGGTTTCTATCAGGTTTTCATCAGATCGGTTTTAACATGTGTTTTCTTCCCAAGTTTTGAGATAGCTCTCGGTCTGATTTCGAACATGGATGAGGTATTCTTATTGCCATCTGGTACATTTGTAAAAAACGAAATAAAAAATACAAATCAGGACAATTTGGTTACACCCAATGATTCAAAATAGTGATGGTGTATTTGCTACTCTTTATGAAGAACTCAAGAGTGATTAAATAATATTTTAATTTTTTCCGAATGTCAATTTCATCTTTGGAATAGTTACACGATAAATTACAGTCACTCCTTCAGCGTAAGACCACAAAAATGAGGATTTGCAGCCAACATAAGGAAATGATTGCGGTAGATTAGGTAAGAAGAATAAAAAAAAATGGGTGTGTGTACTTATGTACGCGCGTGAGAAGTTATGCTCTTTGGCATCATTAAATAAGATTTATTGTAGAGAATTAGATATTATAATAATAAATATTTAAAATTGAAAATTAATAATTTAATAATATATATATATATAATTATTAAAAATAAAATTTAGAAAATAATAAATATATATGACATAATTTGTACTAAATATTATAAGATTCTTAATTTTAATTATTTAATATTTTAAAAGTAAATGAATAAATTTAATAATAAATTCAAAAATTGAATTTAAGTTTTTCATTTTTTAATATATTTATTATTTTCTTAATTTAATATTCATTTTTTATCAAAAAGTTTTCATTAAATTTGTTCATTTATTTTTATAAATATTTATTATTTATTCAATTTAATAATAAATATTCAAAATTAATATTTTAATTTGATGTTCGATTTAAATTTTTATCACAAATTTTTTATTAAATGTTTTATTAATTTTATTTATTTATTTTGTAAATATTAAATAACCAATAATAAATATTTAACAATAATAATTTAATAATATTTAGTATTAATTATGTTAAATAATAATATTTTAATTATATCAATAAATAATACATACGGATAGTTAACCTCAATTATATTGGAGCACTTGATAAGTCTATAAGCACAATTTTTTTCACTAATATTTACGAAAGTAAATAATATTAATAAAATATTCAATTTAAATCTACTACTGAATATAATTTATTAGCACATATATAATTCGCACTTGTTTGAAACTAAAACACGTGTTGTGAAAGTAGAAACTAGAAACATGTGGATAAATATTATATATATGAAAACAGTGATCAGAGGCGACGAGCGTACCAACATGCGCGACTAACAGAGGTTCTATTTCTATTTTGTTGGTAGCTTTTTTTTTTTCGAGACTTAATGAGCGGTTTAGCTTCAACCTGTTTCTTTTGTGTTACAGTGATGCGCGCGCATCTTAAAATTTCACTCTCATAAATTTTTTCATAACGCGCCTAAAGAAGTATAACTTCAATAAAATGTATATATTGCATCTGTTTATTTTTATGTGTTTTATATACATTTTGTTATCTCATAAACATAAGCTTAGTATTCATTATTTAATTAATATACCCCTATGTATTGAGTATAGTTTGGAAGAACTAGTTTATTTAAGACCCTCGGTATTCTGCTAAGGGTTTTAGTTTAGTTAATCTAAAATATACAGATAATATGAATACGGAAAATGAAAATAAAAGCAATTAATAAAGGCAAAATGAGCTATGTTATAATTTGAGATTCCGGTGCGAGGTCACGGTTGAGGAGGGAGAAGACAGTTACTGGTAGCTTTGAGTTGCTGTGGATAAAGGTTCAAGGGGTTGATGGATTTTTGAGGAAGGAATAAAGTGAATGACTCGGTCCGAGGAAACTGCTGAATGGGAGATTGGGGTGGAGGTGTGTGTCTGCAGATAAGGTGTGGAGTTATGCATGAACGGGTATAGTGAAATTTTGGTCAGGAAGAAGAAGGAGAATATGGATTTGGTCTTTTGTTTTTAATATCTTTGATCAATAATTGTAATACTACCATTTAAATGTCAATTTTTTCTTCCTCATTAAAATCTTTCATTGCAAGCAAAGTACCTTTAAAAAATTATAAATGATGATTTTTCACTTTCGATTCTCAACGGACAAAATCAAGAGTTCTATATAAATATTAATTCTTGACACTACTCAAAATACTGCACAAGACAACAAGATACAACATAATATTTGCGAGAGATTCCAGTGTCACCAGGGAAACCAAACTGAACCGGTCAAGGAAAAATCTGGTAGTGTGAAAGGGCTGTTACTAGCCAACCCTAAAACGCCCTGTTCATCTACAACTACCCAATCCCCCCCCCCTCACACCTGTACACAACCACCTGACGGCAACTCTTTGAGACTAGCTTCTTCTCAAAGTTAATAGCGGTGTCATTGAAGTAGCGGAATAGGGACAGAGATTTAAAGGTAGTGTTGACAAACGAAAAAAAATTAATTTACCACAAAATATGGCTAGTGAAGGAAATGATGGACGGGCTGGTGGAGATAAGGGAAAGCTATGGTATGGAGAGCTCAAAAGTGATGGTTATTTTAAAACAATGAAGAGCCACTAAAAATAAAAAAAATTGGAAACCAGAAGTTGTAAAACAAAGAGAAGTTCAAGTACCTAGGATGTCTGCAGACAGAGGATACCTACTGCACCAAGTTAATCAGGTCAAGGATCGCCATGGCTAAGGAAGATTTCAACAAAAAGAGACAACTGTTGACCAGCAAGTTGAGTTTGGAAATGATTAAGACACTGATGAAATGGTACATTTAGATCATCGCGCTATATGGATCTGAAACTTGAACTCTTAGGAATATGGGAAATAAATACTCGGAGAGCTATGAAATGTGGGACTGGAGAAGATTTGAGAAGATAACTATTTTGAATGCTATTCTTAGGTGCAAAGTAAACTGGATCGAACACATCCTTAGGATGAACTGTCTTCTGCACGTTATATAAGGAAAGGTTGAGGGAAAGAGCTTATAAATAAGGAGGATGCAAGTATCGGATGACTTGAAGGAAAGAAGAACATTCTGGGAGCTGAAGGAGGCAGAGGATAGGGCGCATTGGTGGTCTAAGTCCCCTTACAAAAGGAATGTACCTGTCATAAGACAAAACACCTAATAATAATATTATATCACTGCGAGTTCAAGTTATACGCATATCTGATAATTACTCTAATGGGGTATGAATGAGAAAGAAAGCATTTTAGAGATAATCGACCCGCATCCGTGTGATAGGAGTGAGAAATAATTTAAGAAAAAGTCACTCTTAGTAGACCCGACCAGTATTCAAACCCCAACCTCTATATATCATCAGCAGGCCAGTCTAAAACGAGAGTGAAGCCTCAGATCATTCGGCCACTGAAGAGGGTAGCTAAGATTTAAAAAAGGAGGCTAAGTCGAAGTTTGGTTTTGTACACTTAAATATAACAAGTTCTGAAATTGACACCTGTCTCCGTAGGGGAAGAAGGGGGATTACCGTATACATATTTCTAGAAGTGACGGATATAGTTGAAAGAAAGTGATTCGTGCAGAAACCTAGCGATTAATCTTACTTACTATAGTCTGATTTTGGTTGGAAGAACAGTTTGGACCCGCTTCGGTGGTCGCGTGATCTAACGCGTTGCTATCGTGTTAGTCTAGACTGCCGAAGACGGTGAGATCGGTGTTTGATCCCGATCGGGTGCAATGAGTGGGGTTTTCCTAAATGGTTTGCCACTCTCCTTCAGCGAAAATGCGGGTGCACTTCATCTCAATAAAACTTTCATAATACTTATATCATTAGTGTGATTAGCACATAGGCGTATAATACAAAAGGGCAGTAAGACGCGGTGCTAATATATATAAAAAAAAAGAATAGTATATAAAGTTTTAAAATATTACTTTGCGGCCAACATTGATAGCATTATACAATATTATTTATGTTATTGTATAGGTATTGACAATATCTATAAAAATCGCCTAGTAACTACCAGATACTACCAAAATAAAAATATAGGTAGTTGAGTGAAGTCAACAGAGTAACTAACTACTTAACATTCCCCGTTCATCACATCGTGGTTATTTTTAGCACGTGCCCCTGACATTAAGTAATGTTTAAAAAAATGTGTCTGCAGTAATCAAGATAGTTCCAGAAGAGACGCTTATGAAAATCAATATCGATTCCCTTTTGTTCATTTATAGAAAGTTTGTTAAATACGGGATGGTTAGCCCTTTAGATAGATACTCTTTCCAGTAACGAAGAAAAAAAAATGTTCACAAAGAATAATTATTCTATCTCGAATGAATGTGAAATTATCCTCCCTTCACTAAAGTTGATAAGTTGTTTGGATAAGAAGTCGTCGTTTAGATGCTGACGTAATGGTTGAAGGTAAGCAAAATAAAAATGCTTACCGAAATTGTAGATTGTGTCTATAATACCTTGATAGGTTAAACAATAAATCACGTTAGACTTTTTAATATGTCTTAATATTAAAGTTTCTTGCCGTAATCTTAAGGATATAACCGGAATTATAAGAATTTTCCCTCCCCGAGTTCAAATACACCATTCTTTAAAACAATTTTTGTAGAAGTCCCCGTTGCATTGTGGGATTGTCTTCCCCAATTAAAGCAGTCGTAGACACTATATTCACTGACTTATCAATTAATTTAGATTATAAATACGAAAGGTTCTTTAAAATATCTTAAACATAACAAATCTTATTACATTATATTCAGTAACCTACCTAATAATTTAGATTTATAATCCGAAAGGTGCTTTAAATATCTTAAAACAGATCAAACAATATTACAATACCTATACATTTATCGAACGAGATAGATCGGAAATATAAATCAAATGTCAACATAACTGACCCAACTCAATGTTCATTCGATTAGTTGAGGTTTCATTCATATTGAAGTAACTCTATGATAAAAATTACAAGGACATTTTGATCTCATATAAAAGCTTCCCTATAGAACACTCGAACCAGTTGGTAAAATAAATCTGTTAATACCAATATTAAAACTCGAGAGCGTGCATCCCATGCCCATCAACTCTGTGATACATTAGGCTCAAAATCGTAAATTTACACGGACACTATTGCACGTGGATAATTTCTGATTAAACATTAATGGAGATAAAAAGAGTTAATAGATGTTCCTAAAACAAAACATTGTTGAAATATTAAATGAATTTGGATAAAAACTGCGTTCAAAAGGCAGTTTTTGACCATTTCAGAATGGCTTCACAGCAATGCATTGTGCACAAATCTTTATTCTGTATTTATAGGGACATACTGTAGTTCTTAACAGGGAACTTTGTCGCTTTGTCTCCCATTGTCACCACGGAAAATGTCGAGTAATCATTCAAATACGAATGCACTGCACACATTTCTGGGACATTTTGGTCTTTTCCTTTCCCTTTAACTCCTATACCGCGTGCAAGCCAGGAGCTGAGTTTGGCCTGCTAAGATGCAGGCTCTTAAAACACAAAAACACTATTATGATGTCAATGATTATGAACTTTTAGGAAAGGAGTGAAGTTTTCTCTTATGTTGACTCACATATATCCCATTCGAGGTAACAGTTTTATGCCCCTGACAGAGTGTTTGGCCGTATTGAAAAGGACTACCGAAAGAAAGAAAATATAATAGCACCAAAAGTATATTATGATTTACTTAATAGACATGGAATATTAAAAGATAGGGATGAAACTGGCAAACACTTTATATGAAAAGAGAAGCTTAACAGGGCTTAAAATGAGTAAAGTACGAATATTGGAAAATAGAAAGCTTAATAAAGTAGTCGAATGTTGTGTATCGTCTAAATATTCAGGTAGTACTGTTGAAGTAGATATACTAAAGGAAGGAGTGAAAAATACATATGCAATGCTAATGTTGAGGGTGGGAGGGGGAGGGGGGACTGATGTATTAATGTACTGTGTAAATATTACTTCAATATTTCAATAATAAATGGTGGTTTATGGGATCCAAAAAATAATAAACCTATATTTTATATTTTTATTTATTATTTTTAAAACTAGATAAAGTGTCTAAAACTGGTAGGTATGAACTGCTCCCACATATTTTACTTAAGAAAAAAAAAAACAGATGACTGATAACATGTACACATCTTCAAAAATGTACTAAGGGATTACCAATAAAATTATCAAGATTTCAGCTGTTTGGTGTGACACACAACTGGGATCGTCTGATTGCCTTTCCAATTTTCTTTGAAAAAAAAACAAACCTTTCCATCTGTATTCATTGGTCAAAGGAAAACCTTCCCAAAAAAAAAAAGGGTTTTTTTTTAAAAAAAAAAAATTTTTTAAAACCCCAAAAATTTTAAACTTTTTTTTTTTCCCCCCCAAAATTTTGGGGCCCCCCAAAAATTTTTTTGGGAAAAAGGGGTTTCCCCCAAAAACCTTTTTTTTTTTTTTGGGGGGGGGCCCCCAAAAAACCCCCCTTTTTCCCCGGGAAAAAAATTTTTTTTGGGTTTTAAAAAAAAATTTAAAAAAAAAAAATAAAAAACCCAAAAAAAAAATTAAAAAAAAAAAAGTAAAAAGGAAAAAAAAAAAAATTTTTTCAAAAAAAAAAAAATTTTTTTAAAAAAATTTTAAAAAAAAATTTTTTGGGAAAATTTTAAAAAATTTTTTTTGGGGGGGGAAAATTTAAAAAAAAAAATTTTCCCCAAAAACTAAAAAATTTTAAAAAAAAAAATTTTTTTTTTCCGGGAAAAAAAATTTTAAAAAAAAATTTTTTTTTTTTTAAAAAAAAAAAAAATTTTTAAAATTTTTTTTTTTTTTTTAAAAAAAAAAATTTTTCAATTTTTTTTAAAAAAAAAGCTAAAAAAAAAAAAAAACCCTTGTTTTTTTTGGGGGGAAAAAAAGGGGGTTTAAAAAAAAAAGGGTTTTTTTGGGGGCCCCCAAAAATTTTTTGGGGTTTTTTTTAAAAAAAAAAAAAAAACCCCCAATTAAAAATTTTTTTTTTTTAAAAAATTTTTTTTAAAATTTTTTTTAAAAATTTTTTTTTTAAAAAAAATTTTTTTTAAAAAAAAAATTTTAAAAGGGGGTTTTTTTTTAAAAAATTTAAAAAAAAAAATTTTAAAAAAAAAATTAAGGGTTTCCAAAAAAAATTAAAAAAAAAATTTTTTTTGGGGGGAAAACCCCCCCCCCCCCCCTTTTTCCCCCCCAAAAAAAAAAAATTTTTTTCCCCCCCAATTTTTTTCCCAAAAAAAAAAAAAAAAATTTTTAAAATTTTCAAAAAATTTTTTTTTTTTTTAAAAAAAAGGGGTTAAATAATAATAATAAATTTATTACCTCGATTTAACAAGTCAAAAAATATATATAATATTTAATCATTATTGATTTATTATTAATTATGATAAACCAATCAATTTTAAAGGTCCTAATTTTTTAAGATGAATTCGGGGTCATAAATAAAATATTTGTAAGGTGTGCAAAATCGACCTATTTTACAATTCGAAATTAGAATTGGTGCAAAAGCTTATATAACTTTAGACATGGTGCAATAAAAGTGTTTTCATGCAAAAAAAAGTACATATTTAGTGCAAATTTATAAATTACGTTACTATTGCAACATTATAAATTTTAATAGACATAAGTTCAATATGTGAATTCTGGATCTCAATATTTTTTTTTATCGAAGCATTATTCCCCCCCCCCCTCCACCCCTATCCCCACGCGAAGTGGAAATTTTCGAAGATTCCGTACAGACGTTCGCTCCCTAAATCTAATGTCCATCTATTTACGGCTGCCTTGGTTTGGAAAAATAAACTAATAAAACCTAAAACGTCTATTAGTTTAATTTATGTTTAAAGATTGACAAATAATTCTACACTTAGCTATGTTAGATATAGAACTACTGACCGCGCCGTTTTGCTTTATTACCAAATCAAAATTAAAAACTCTTAGTTTGAGTGTAAAATAGGATGTATGCAGGAGTTTGAATGCCAACACGTATTTTATAGAGTGACTTCTGTGATGTTATTTTTGCTAAAAGAATTACATATATATAAATTTAAGAGTCAGATTGACTCATTCTTTCAAAAATACGTAATACTTGACAAACTTTACTGTGTTTTTTTTTTCTATCTCACTCCAAAAGTTTTGAATATTAATTATTTATTTACAATTAAAATATATATAGTTACAACCTTAAAAAAATATATATATATATATAATATCAAACCTTATTTTCCCTGTATTACATTTACTTTTTTTATTTTGAATTCAAAAGTGCCCAACCCGCCAAGCTTATCATTTTATGTAGGTATTTTAAACGCCATCTTGCTTAAGAAGTGGTTGGATTTCGGAACTAGTTTATGATCTTAGATTATTTATTCTGATGCTTATAACATCTGGGCTGTCATTTGAAGAAAACTAATTGCCCCTAGTAATGATTCTCGTTTGGATTTTTGGTCAAAATTTAAATAAATAAAGAGGGTTTATATGATTTGAACAAATTATAATAAGTTATTTTTATAACACTTCAATGTCTAAATAGTTACTAATTTTTTTTTATAAATCTCGGCAACTAGTTTCTCCAGATCGAAAATGATTTTTACAAAGAACGAACAATGTTGTGTATTGTTAATGATTTGTTGACTCGAAAAAATTGAAAAAAAAAATAAATAAGGAAGGACCCATTTGGGCCGACCTTAAATATTTGAACTTCTCTATTGAATTATCACTTTCGACAATAAAAACTAAGTCAAAAATAAGGGTTGCCCTCAGGAAGGATATACTGAGTTTTCATGCAGATATTATAAAACATAAGCCACTAAAAAGAAAACAAATAAATATTGAACCAATGATCCTCAATCTACATTATTTGGGTGAGACCAAATTCATCATCCATATCACCTGATTGGCTAGAATTTAAATTACAACATTTTTAATAACTGGTTATTTTAACGAAACTATACACATATATCAAAACCTGGTATATTCGTCCAAAAGACTATTATATTATAATTAATATATATTTATTTTGTCCATCACAATCAAGTGAGAAACTAACATTTTTTTAGTATTGGGCCCCCACAATACTTTTAATTAATATAGTAACGTAAGGAGGCAGCCTTTTTAGGTAGGTTAGTTTAAAAGGTGTTTTTTTATTGTTTCAACAATAATTACAAACATCACTATAGATTTCAATTGTTAATTTAATTTATTTAATTTATGATATTATAATGTACATTGTATTTTGAACATTACATTCCATTTATAGATAGTTTCAGTAGGTGAATGTCCATGTCCAAGATAGTAATACCGCTCCAGGAAAATATGGCATCCATTATTGGTAGGTGTCCAACTTAAGTTAAAACCTTAGGTAAAGTCCAGAGGTCTTGAGAACAGGGATTTTTCGTCTTAACCTCTGAGCAGTGCACGCATTTACTTGTAGAAAGAGTGATAAAAATATTTGTAAAACTATCCTCAGTATACCCAATTGGATTCGAACATAGATCTCCCTGTAACCGCAGTCCTATTCTGCACGAAGAGGGACATCGTTAGTCCTATGCGACCACCTAAGTAGATATCTCTTATATTGGTAGTTGTTTATTTCAGTGGTTTATTTTAGTGGCAATTTTAGGTGGCAAATTCATGTTGGTTCATTTAGAAACAAGGCTTACTTTCCTGTCGATTGACGCTCTTGCTCTAGCCTATGTTATGCAAGGTCATATCAGTAGCGTCCGTGAACAAGAAAAAAAACAAAATATTTTACAGGGAAAAGTTTAGTGGTTTTTGATCAAGCTCTCAAGAGATTTGGAATATGACAAGAGATCACAGTTCCGAATTTCAGGGAGATGGAATTCCACACATTATTAATATTGAGTTTACCCCTTTCCCTCCTAAGCTAGAGCTATGATAATACAATAACTATACTCCTAATCCTAGAAACCTTAGTGTTAAAACCATTAAATAACTTGTATTAAATTTTAGGCCGACCAATGAAACTATAATAGTGATATTTTTATATCATGCCACCCAGGTAAGTCTTGAAAAACAAATTAAATTTTATATATTCTTTTTCTTTTTTTTTTAAACCACACACGACTAACTCAACCCATCCGGGCCCGTACGCAAACATAACTAAATACGCTAATATATTAGATATAATAAGGTTAATTGATTAAGTGTACCTGCAATTGCGTAGAGTATAGTGTAAAAAATGGAGCACCCCACGCCCCCCAGTACCCAAATTTCCCCATCATCAACCATCCTAAATGTATAGCGGAGAACGGACGGTCGTAGACATGCCAGCCACCGAAGCGTTTTTTACTATAATACCTTAGAAAATCTTCATCGATTTAAAAATCCCGTTTTCACACACACTAAAACACTTAGCCCTGTAAGTAATACATTACGAACCAGACGTAGCATCGAAGTGCAATTTTTCTGTATTCTAAATATAGAAAATTAATCAACTTTTAACAATATAACATTTTTTTTAATAATTATTTTAAAATTAAAAAGCCATCAAAGTGATTCTCAATTCCATTGTTGCAACAGTGAATGATGCAGAAAAAACTTATAGATAATAGGGAATTAGTCGCCACGTGTTGGGACGACATTTATAACACTATAATCTGTTTTAATTAGCGATAATGGCCCCGTGATCGAGCAACTAATTAAAAGCGTACGGTAACCATGAATGATATAAATGTAAGTATAGCCCCGTGCCCAAGCGTCCAATTGTTGAAACAATTGGAATTAATCGCCCCTCGTGGCCCCATTTATAACCATCCTGTACTGCCTCTAGCGATTGTTGCGCCTTTTATAACATTTTTAAATTAATTTGAAGATAATTGCCTCGTGTTTTGGGAGATATTTATAACCTTTAAAATATTAATTATTAATA
The DNA here is from genome assembly GCA_039000515.1 of Timema cristinae. Lineage (NCBI taxonomy): Eukaryota > Metazoa > Arthropoda > Insecta > Phasmatodea > Timematidae > Timema > Timema cristinae. The sequence continues at coordinate 108,417 of JBCFYV010000559.1, read as the reverse complement.
TTATTATTTATTATTATTATTAGTATTTAGAGGCCCATCGACACACGAGGTCATTAGGGCCTTAGCAATTATATAGATATATAGTAAAATCTCCATAGGAGAGAGACAGAATATTCACCTATTTATATAAAAAGACAATATAAAAAATACAATATAAAAAGAATGGTTCGTCAATATGAAAAAAAAAACCATTTAAGGCACTCCATAGGAATAATACTCCAAGGGCTCAAGATACAATTGGTGTGAAAGCACTCTGCTAATAAAAAATCAAACCAAACATATTAATACCATAATTAGTTAAAAAAGACAAAACTAACATGTTAAAATAATATTTATTAAAGGTGTATTAAAATGGATAAAACGACAAAACAAACACATTAAAGAATGCTACAATGTTAAAAAGGTCTCAATATGAGATAAAATCCAGATGAAGCCACTTTATAAAGGACTCAAATAGCTCTAAAAAGATTCGCCTGGAGTAAAAATGGAGTAACAAATAACCTCCTTCCAGCGCGTCGCGTAATAAAAAACGAAGATCACCTTAAAATCAACGGCCAGGCGAATAGGGGAAAGCTTGCTGACACTCCACCAAAATTGGTGCACACCTAAGGGAGCAAGAGCGCAAAATTCCCACACTGGAGTGATCCCTCGTATAAAAATCCATGGGTATAGAAATGTATGCCCGACGCGGAGTCTCGACACGATGACCTCCTCTCTCCTAGACTTTCGTATTAAGAAGAGGGCCAAATCGCGACACACCGACCCTGATGGACCGCAGCTTGTTCTACAGTGTCGAGATCCCCACTGCTTGTTGCCAGGTGCGTAACACTAAACTCCACCCGCGAACATAACCCTTTAATCTAAAAACGTGACACCCAAACTCGCCACCGACATACTGCTGCCTCCCTTGGCTGCCTGTCCGCCAGCTCATTTCCTGAAGACCATGTGACCAGGAAATTCAGCAAAAGGCGAGCCGGTGCTTAAGAATCAATTTTTAAAATTTGCTCAGACATCTCACGAGGGATTCCAGGAGTAGAGAGGTGGAACAATGCCCACAGAGCACTCATGGAATCTCGTGCAGATGAAACAGAACGGTGAACTATTTTCGGTATCTAAAACACAAAGATTTAAAAATGGCATACAATTCAGCGTAAAAACACTGGTTTCTTTAGTAACCAAATTTAAAATTGGATCCATTCCACAACAAAAGCACATCCCAACGGAGGCTACAGATTTAGAGCCATCAGTGTAGATGCGCCTCAAATCCGGAAAGCGAGTGGAGAGGACCATTAAAAGGGTCCTCTCAAATAAAAGGTTTGGGGTGTCGCTTTAGGGAACTTGGCAAGATCAAAATGGCATTTCGAGGCGGAATTTTCCAGGGGAAACTCGACCTGGTGATTTGGGAATACCTTCGGCAGCACTATCCGAGCCACAAACGTGTCGAAAACCGATTAGCATCCCGTCCCAACCGGCCTTGTACACCCATTAGGTTTCATACAAGACACGTTAGGGGGATGAAAAACAGGGCGTAACCACATGCCTGGCATCAGTGTCAGTTTTTTAGACGCGTAATATGCCAAAGATAGGAACCCGTAAGAGAGAGGGGCCACCGGCTTCAGTCACAGATGCTGACGACTGGACAGGTACGAAAGCACCGGAAGCCAGTCTAGATGCCACATGGTGGACAATATCTAGCATCTTTAAACGGCGAAGTCTAGGCTGAAACCATAAACAAAACTGGCCATATCCTAATTTAGATCTACCAAACCCATACAGGCGCAATCAAGTTTCCCTATCTGCACCCCGGAACGACCGCTACAACTTTGAGCAGGTTTAGTGGTTTTATAGACCTCGCTTTCAGTCTTGATTGTGGAGGATCCCAAGTTGATAATTTAAAATCAAATAAAAGTCCCAGAAACTTTACGGTTTTCTGAGACTGGTATGAACGGCGTGGTCATTAAATATTGGGGGCTGCTGGCTGTTATCCACGTAATCTAGGGAAGATGACCGACCGTCGTTAAGGCCTGCAGAGAAGCGAAAGCCATTACGCGAAGCCCACGACCAAAAGATTGTATAACACTCAGCTTGTTATCAGTCGTTCAGCAGACCCTGTGGAGACTTGACGAACTGCTATAAATAGGCGTAGCATCCACAAAAAGGCATGAACGAACAGGTGAGCGCACGTTGTCCACAATACTATTTTATAGCGATAGCGAACAACGTACAGCTCAAAATACTACCCTGAGGCAACCCCATATTCTTGAATCAAATCCACGGATCAGGTGTTATTAAACATTACTGGAAGTGTCTATCCGACATAAAATTAGATATAAAAGAAGGGACAAGTGTTTCCTCAAACCCCCAATTAAAAAGTGTTATCAAAATGCCGAACCGCCAGGTGGTGTCGTACGCTTTACTCCAGATCGAAGAAATTACCAAGGTGCTGTTTAATGGAGAAAAGCGTCACGACAGCCGTCTCTAAACGGAACAAAGATGAACAACTGTAGATCGTATCCGGGCGAAAACCACATTGATATTAGATAGCATATTGGCCGGGATTCTAAATACCATATAAAATCGTTTATTTAATTTATTTTTTTCAGTATTGTTACATCACAACTAGTTAAAGCCTATCGTCCGATAACGAGTTGGTTCTAATTATCTTTGTCACTTTTATATAACGGGATACGATTGCTTGCCTCCCAAGTGAGTTTGGGGAACTGATGAAAATCCAGACACTAATAGTAAGGTCCAGAATGATATGCGTGTCCCGGCAGGGGCACTGCCGCAACATTTCATAGTGGATACATCAGGACCGGCAGCAGTTTAACCCGCGCCCTGGTGAGGGCATAGGATCAGTCATCTTGCGGAAAGGGAGTTATAAATCCTCCCCCGACTCGGACCAAAATCCAAATGTACGTGCGCTCGAAGCTCCTCTTAATGCACCGCGAACTCGTTAGAGTAGCTGGCATTGCTAGAAATAGCGGCGAACATCCGAGCCCAAATACATTGGCGACCTCCATAGGAGTGAGACAAGTGAACCGTTAGACATGATGCGGTATATTAATAATGTAATTTTCTGCACTTCTAAAACGTAATTACGAATATGTCCCCGAGCTTTGGTTGTGGGAAGTGGAAAATATAAAGGGTAGAAAATTAAACTGTTCTCCAAGACTCCCTTCTTGCATCCTCGAATGATACGGCGAGCCATAGCACGTAGAATCCAATGACATCAAGATTCTCCGAAGTTGACGTCGAATGAAAGAGACGTAGGGCTTTCGACGGTTTAGAAAGAGCAACCCGCACTCCTCTTCCACAGAACAGGACGGTGCGCCGGTTTGGCGAGGATTAGGGATGATGCCCTCCACCGCTATGGACCGTCGAAGTAAATTCCCAGCCCTTAACATCGACGTCAAAAATGGGGATTCGTCGTATACGGCGAGCTCGCGAATTTATCCCAGTTTACACGTTTAAGAACCAATATTGGGGAACGTGCTGTACTGGAAGATCAGTAATTTGAGAAATGAACTGGAAAGTTATCGCTGGCACAAATAGGTCGAGTGAACTCCCAAAGGAAGTGAGCAGCAATCCAGGGCTACATAGGGCAATCATGCAGAAGGATACACCATTAAAGTGGAAGAAGAGTGTTCTGGTCCTTGGTGTTCATTAACACCAGGTTCACGCTTTTTTTATAGAGGATTATTTTTCCGGCGGTCCCTCGCTGTCCTTCATCAAGGCACATTGGACTCGCCTTTGCGGGCCCCTCGCTCTGTACCTACCACTCATCCCGACCGTCCGGAGTTCCTGAGGCGGGGTTGAGCGGCCGAACAAACGGTCCGCACATGGTTTAAGGACACCGAAGAGACTCGGGGGTGTTCCTTGAATGGGGCTCCGGCGGGTTCCCGAGGAGGGACTCCAAGGGTTCCTCAAGGAGGAACTCAGAGGGTTCCCCTCGGAGTGCTCGGGGTGTTCCCCGATGAGTCTCCTCGGGGGATATAAGTGGTGGAGACGACTATCGACGGGGGTGTTCGCCCCTAGTACTATTTTTGGTACCAACCATAGATGGTTCTGGAGTTGCCTTTAGTGTATCGAGTAGAGACGAGTGCAAGGTCGTGTAGGCGTATTGCACATTAACTGCGTAATGCAGTTGGACAATTTATGGTTCTGGCTTTACAATCTGACTTTAAGATGTCCTGGTATACCGACGCTTGACTGGATCCAAATACATATTCTATGCGGGCCTGGCATAAGGACTTCTTTTAACATGAACTCCAAGACTTTTTTTCTCCACCTTCATTTCGACATGGGGCCTCGGTCCGAGACCAAGCAAAATGCGAGGACCCTTGCAGTTGACGCAAGAACTTAGGAGACTCACACGGTGTATCGTGAGCCTCCTGTCCCGCAATCTGCACAGGTTGGCCTTCCACGGCATCTCAGCTTCGGATGCCAAATTCCTGGCACTGGAAAGCAGCGCTGCGGATTAGGGAACGTATGGCCTGACTCAGAGCACATGGAAGCGCTCGAAACCTCCTTTGGTTGAGGATGGGAGTCGCAAAGGTGAGGATGTAATGTATCCGTATTTATCTCATGTCCGTGTCATTTTGGTAATGATACGGTAGACCTCTCGTGACATGCTGAGGAAAGCACCTCACAAATATCCTCAGCTCACGCAGTCGAGGTCATTAACAATGACCACGTCCCTTGCAAACATAGAGGAACCTGTGGGCTCACCTTCCCCCCCCACCTGTATACTTTGCCCGTAATTACTCAATGGTATTTCGGAGAACGCCATACTATTTGATGACTGTGTTCGGTCATCAGTCTGAATCATGATGGTGCCATCACGCATTTACCTTATTAACACTCAGAATTTGGGCTGCTCCATTTATCACTCTTTCGATGGATAAATGGCTGACACTTTTCAGATCTTGACTTCATCTACTCGAGACATCATCACCAGAAAGCGGGGCTGGGCATCCTCACCACTCCTGCTTTTTAACAAAACAGGGCTGACGGCCTTACCGTTACCGCCTCTTATCATTAATACGCCCTGTGACGGTCGGGCCATTAAGATGCCAGCGAACTTGCAGTACGGGTGCCAGCGTGACAGTAAAGGTTCAGCAGTGAATTGGTACTAAGTCATGAGTGGGAGGACAACCTGCAAAAAAAGGTTAAAAAAAAAAAAAAAAACTCGGATCGTAACCCCGGTATGATCCCAGATGGTTCTACCAACATAGGGCCCTGTTACCTTCCAACGAGAGGCTCCATTAAGACGCTAGACATACAACCATCCTATGGATCATCGCCGAAAGAGTCACGCACAAGTGTATCAGAAACGCTAATTTACGTCCCGGAACCCTCATGAACGCAACCGTCTTTTTCTCACTGGTTGGTACCCGGTTTGTCATCCCTAAGGCCCTTCTACCAAGATATTAACAAAACCGGCGACACTTGCCTCAGAACTCAAAGCGGTGGTATCAATAAAACCCGAGGAGATCCATGTTAGATGCCAAGGTCATCAACAGAGGGGCCAAAGGTCTCAGTGCTGGATGAACGCAAGGGGAAGGGAAGAAAGAAGGGAGGAAAAAGTATTGAGAGAGAAGTGGAAGAAGGAAAGAGAAGGTGAATAAGGAAAGAGAAAGTAATAAGAAGGAAAGAGAAGGTAAAAGAAAGGAAAAAAGAAAGAAGGAAAAAAGAAAGTGAAAGGAAAAGATGTAGGATATAGTGTGATCCTGCTCGAGGGTACATCCTGCACAATGCCTCCCCTTTTATCGCCTCATACGACAAGCAGGGTTACTGCGGACTATTCTAATCCCCGACCCGCAGGGGGGTTCATTAAAAATAAGGAGGGGCTGGCTCTATTCCACACCTAATCTAGTGGAAGTTGAAGACCTCCATCTGGCTGCAGAGAACGAAGAGGCCATTACGGCTGATGCCCACCTCTATAGATTTGTTGACAGAGAGTTAAATCTGCCGTTCTGTACGTGGAGATTTGACGAACTACTATTAATTGCGTAGTCCATTCCCCCCAAAAGGCATGAAGGGACAGGTAAGCGCACGTTTTCCACAATGCCGGTTTATTGCAATGACGAATAAGTAAAGCTCAGAGTAATTGCTCTGGGGCACCCATTTTCTTGAGTAAAATCATCGGATGTGTTGTTTACTCGAAAGGTTTTATCTACATCACCAAATTATCAATAAAAACCAGAGGATTTACCCCCGAGAACTCCCAAATAAAAAGAGTCTTTTAAATGCTGTACACCAGGTGGTGTCCTACCGCTTTCTCCAAATCAAAGAAGACAACCAAAGGTGCTGTTTATCTCCCGCTTATGCGCTGTGAACTCCACAATTGTGCTCGCAATTCTAGAAATAGCGAGCGACATCGAGCCTCATAAAATTACGACACTTCACAGGGAAGGACAAGGAACCATAGACATGAGGGCAGTATTTATAAATGGGATTTATTTTCGGACACGTTATATACCAATAGTCCCCAACCTATGTTGGGGGAGTGGAAATAGTAGGTAGAAATAAACTGTCGTCCAAAGTTTCTCTGCTTTCTCGAAGGATATTCGTATACTACTTGCTCGAGCTCTGCCGTGACTCCAGTTTATCCAAAGTAGGACGTCGATAAAAGAGACGTAAGGATCTCTTCGAACGGTCGAATTATCCCAACGACACTCCCTCGCTCCACCAGGGAACTGGACGGTGGCACAAATTTGGCTAGGATTTAGGGATGGATTCCCAATCACCGCCACGAGACCGCCAAAGTAAATACCTAACCCTTAACATCGACGTCAAGAATGGGGTCAATAAAATACGGCGAGCTCAGGGAATTTATCCCATCAGCATTTTTAAAAGCCAGCACTGGGGAAAACCGTGCTGTACTGGGAAAATCTTGAGGTGTAAAAGGGCAGAATGGGAAAGGGGGATCGCTCACACATAGGTCCGCCTGGACTTTCCAAAGGAAGAGAGAAAGCAATCAAATGGGACATAAAGTTAGGTCGTTTGCATAGGATACCCATTAAAGGATCAAAATTGTGTCTGGGTCCCGGTGTTCATTAAAAAACCCGGGTTTTCTCAAACAAGAAAAACCTCTACCATCCTCCCAAAGGGCATATGAAAAATAAACCCCCAAAACCGGGGTATGTGCATTAAATCCCCCAAGATGAATAGGGGAGGGGAGGTTGATTAAAGGGGAAAACCTCAAGGCTCCTTTTTGGGAAACACTTCCCCGGTAGATGCAGCATACGTCACTTCCATACAAGGGAGATTCGGCCAGCAAACACTTGGAGATCAACAATATTAATATTTTACGATTTATAATCTTTGTGGTGAGTATTCCACCCCCTCCGCTGGCCCGATTAAAGAATGGCTCTTCGTTAGATATACATCGTACCCACGAAGCATTGGGTTGATATTTGGGGCGATATGGTTCTCCTGCAAACACAAGATGGGAGGATGAGGAAAAAAATTAGTTGGTTAATCTCGTCTATACACATAGAAAACCAAACAATTCCATGAGTATGACACTATTTATAATATATAGATTTAATTATCCTGACAATCCATAAACACTAATTTTAGAAAAAAGATTGATTGGGGACCTTTTTAGATCCCCTTTGCCTTTCCCAGCCCTCCTGGACCTCCCACTTCGGGAAAGGGCCCTTCCCGGTTTGTCGTGAAGACGGGTTGGTGGATTCTTGGCGAAGGCTTTTTTTAAGGTTTTTTCCCACTTTTCTTTCCAGAAATTTTTATCGGCTTTCCCCTCACTAGTCCTTCTCATGCATAAATTTGGGTTTTTGCCTTTGCGGCCCTCACCCTGTTCCCCACTCATCCTGACAACGGGGGCCCAGAGGTGAGATTGAGCAAAATCAAAACACAGACCGAAATTTTGTATCCCGGGGGAGGGCCCGGGGTTTACCCGGAGGGGGGGACCTTTGGCGTATAGTGGTGGAGACGACCTCATTGTAGGGGTCGCCCCTCACAAATATTGGCGCTTGTTTACGAAATTGACGAGAGGCACAAGTCGGAAAAGTATTCTAAATATTACTGCGCGGGTGGTCAGGTTGTACAATTGATGTTTGGCTGACCAAACCCGACATATGGATTCTAAAAAAAGGATACTGACTGATAAATATTCTTGCATGCCTAAGCATATGAAATTTTCTTTTTAGTTTGAATCTCCAGGACAGGCCAAGACCCCGCAGAATACGTACCCTTGCAGTTGACGCAGAGTTTTGGAACTCACACGGTGTATCGTGTGGTCTTTCTCTTTAAAACCCCAATCTGCACAGGGGGCTTAGCTTGGCATCGAGCTTCGTATGCTCAACACTCCTGGGACGAAAACAAACGCCGTGGGTTACGAACATACGGCCGGACTCTGAGCACTTAAAACCTGTCTGACACCTTTCCCTTTTGGTAGGGTAGGAGTCATATATGGAAGAATAAATATGTATCCGTCTTCTTTTATTGCAATTTTTTTTGTGAATATCCTAAAAAACTTCGGTGACATGTTAGGGGCAAGCTACTCACAGAAATTTCTCAACATATCTAAGTTATTCTCATTACCTTTTCTGTCTTGGTCGTCATTTATGGGCTAAGATCATTACATGCCATCTCACAGTTTTCTATAAAAGACTCTGATTTTTTCAGCACCACCCTTATCACTTTTACTAGAATAAATGGGCGGTAAATTTACAGGGTCTCACCATCGTCTACTCTAACATTCCAGAAAGCGGGGCTGGGGCCCCACCACTTTCCCGGAATTTTTAATGAAAGGGCTGGACGGGGCCCGTCCATTTCCGCCTCTTGTCATTATATACGACGGCCCTGCGAGGGGGCCCGGGCAGTGAGTTCCCCCGCAAGGTTTTGGCAGTACGGTGCACGGACAGTAAAGGGCGTCTGTAAAAAGCGAAAAAAAAAAAAAGGTTTGGGCCCTGCCATTTTGGGGACACCCGCCCAATACTCGGATTGTATACCCGATTATCCAATTTGGTACTTTACCACCCCAGATCCTGTTTAACCCATCCATGGGGAGCCCCACACCCGACGCAGACATGAAAAAACCGGGTCCCCATGGGGCCCGCGCTAGGGGAGAGGCATCGCAGCAAGTGGGTGAGGAAAGTGCCAAATTTTTCCCCGGGACCCTTATGAACCAAAACCCGTCCTTTTCTCATGTAGGGGGACCCAGTTTTTTGTTTATCCCTTAGGCCCCCTTTTACCAAAGATATTACAACCAGCGTACTTTCATAAGAAACTCAATTGCAGAGGTGTCCAGGGAATTGTCCGAGGAGAAACGGGTTAGTTCCAATTTCATCAACGGAGAAGCATAAAAGCTTTCGCGCAGGGACTGAACCCGCAAAGAAGAGAAGAAAAGAAACAAGGAAAGAAAGAGAAGGGGGGAAAAAAAAATTAAGGAAAGGAAAAAAGAAGGCAGAGAAAGGGTCAAGAGAGAAAGAGAAATGGGAAAGGGGAAAAAAGGGGGGAAAGGGAAACAATTGATAGACTTTTTCCCCGCACGAAAAATACGTCTATGCAAAAGAGCTTACCCTTTTTAAAAGGGGGTGGGGTTCCCCCTTTCGGAAAGGGTGGTTTTTTGGTGTCCTTACGATGGAGGGGGAAACCAGAGGTGGGTCGGCAACGGGTTCCTGTTAAGCACGGCCTTGGCCTAGAAACTTAAATACTGGGAGTATACCCAGAACCAATTTGGACTTTCCATCACAGTCCGGTAACCTATTTCGCGTATCTTTTTCCCCAACACCGCTAGCGAAAACCGTAAGGGGCCCGAAGGGAAGTCTTTGCGCATTGCGAATCCCCAAATTTAGGGACCCTTTATTGACGAACGCGCTTCCTCAAAGGGGTACCCGGTGTACCCCTTAGTTCTACTTCCATATTTTTGGACCAAGGGTCCTTTTCCGGGGATTCACCCATTAAACTGCGGGGAGCGGGGGGGGGGGGGGGAAAAAATGGGGGGGGGGGGGGGGGAAGGAAAGGGGGGAAACTTAAGCCCCCATGTTCACAAGCATTTAATGCTCAAAAGGGGGGGGTTATAATTTCTCCTTGCGGTGCTAAAGGTAGGTTAGTCCAGAAATACCTGTGGGGGGTTAAGGAGGGGGGGCAAAAGTTACCTTGCTAAAAAATTTCCCAGGATATTTTTTTTGTGGGCGCGGAGCCAACACTTTAATTTTTTAAGGGGTAATATGGGGGGGAAAGGGGGTTTATTTTAGCTAGGTTTTTCCCAGACAAGCGGTTTTTACCCCACGTACTACCGCACAATTTGAACCTCAATTTTTCATAACATATAGCCTTTGTATTTTTACTTAACCCAAATAAAACAGTAATTTTCACCCCTTTTGGACCAAATAGTTTTTTTCACTTGTCAAAATTAGCTGACAATGATACAATGACCCGTACCCCCGGGACACGCGGTTTTTTTAATGTAAAGCTAGTATAGTTTTAAAATTTGCCGGCGACAGAGTATGGGAGATTAAAAATCTCGGTTGGGTGAAACTGAGGGGTGACTTTTCCTAATGGTTTTCCTTCACTCCCTTTAAGCAAATTCAGGTAAAAATCATCCACAATTTCTTCCTATCCCAACTCCATAATCAAAATTTAATGTTCGTATATGCTGAACAGATAATGAAACAAGGAGAAATAAAATTAAAATGGGGGGGGGGAAAAAAAAGGAAAACCCCAAATTTGATTGAATAAATTAAATAAAAAATTTATGTAAAAAATTTATAATAAAAAAAGTAATTCCTAACAGTTTGTATCATATTTCCCCTCACATTTCAATCATTTCTGTTTTTAAAACGGCAATTCGTTAGTTTTGAACAAATATTTTAAAGCCACTACATAAAAAGAATTCCTAAATTCCGTTTTTTTTTTAGTTTTCGAAAACCACCACGCCTTTCTCTTAAAAAAAAATTTGACTTTATACCCAAAGGCTGGAAAAAAAAAGGGGGAAGTTGAAGAAAACGACTCAAAATGCCTCCGACCTCCCAGTTTTCTGTTCGCGAGCGGTCATCACATCTTTCATCAAAAGCCCTTTCCACAAAGCTTCCCCCGAAATTCCCCCCCCCCCCCCCCCCCCACCCTCCCATCATCCCTAAAACTCTGGAAGAAAAAAAAACTTGAGTCCTTTCTTCATTTCTCTACTCTTGCGACCCCAAGTTGCGACTCTTGCACATCATTCAATCCCCCCCCCCTCTCATCCTCTCACCCATTTTCTCCAGGGGCTCTGCCCCGGAACACACAAAAGTTTCGCGTTTCTGTTCCTCTCTCACTCCACCAACAGTAACAGCAGCAAGTTAAAGAAGAGTGAAAGGGGGGAAAGGGGTTAGCCCCGCTTACAAAGGCCCCCTCCCCCTTACTTCCTCCCCAAAGTCTCCTTCTCCCAACCATTCGGTCATTTCGTATTCGCGGACCACACCACATATACTTGGGCTCTCTTGAGCTATGGTAGCTCCAACGTAGCTAGCGCTCCACTTGGCGCGGAAATAAAACTGTTTCTCTCGCTTTCTAGTAGAATGGTGTGAGAGGATACATCACACAATCACACGACCGAAGGGGTTGGAAAAAAAAGTAGTGGGGGGGGGAGGGACAAGGGAATCAAGAGAAGAAAATTGAAAAGAAGCCAGGGGAAAATGTAAATGATGGTTTAAAGTTGGTTCTCCCGCGCACGCGCGCGCGGCGTTTTTGATGGGGTTACTTTGGTTAAAGATTTTTTCCTCGGGAATGCTAATGAGATGCAAATGAGTACGCGAATGATAGCGAGTCGTTGTGGGGTTAGATTGATACTGTTTAAAGAGATGACAGGTTTCTAACCCTCCCCTGTTCCCTGAAACCTTTCTCCTCTATATAAGATTGAAGAGTGTATTACGAAATCACACCTGACCTGGTTGGAAAAGAAACGAGTTCTCTCTACTATCGATTACTTGGTGACGATTTAATTACCTCGAACCATAGGAGTAGCTACAGCCCAATGTTCATACGAAGAGCCTTTTAGAAAATTCAAACTCTTTTATGCCAAAATTGATAAAATTTTAGTATTGTATTAGTTTTATTTTATATTTGTTTATAACATCTATCAAAAGTGACAGCTGAAAGTTACATGACTTGACGTGTGAATATGTAAAAGCACATATACATTGTAACAACTTTCTTGAATTTTAATGTAGACTCGAATAAACGTGATAAATACCACAATAAAACTACATTATAAACATTAAATAATATGATTATTACTCGGTGGTTCGGATAAATTTCTGCTGGGTGTATGTGGACAGAATTGGGTTTAACCATTGATTGGGGGCAAAGTACAATCTAACCGACACAGTCTTACTAGATCCATCATTGCGTCCTTGACGTTCTGTAATCTTCATAAGAAAATATATTGTACCTGCTATTAAGATACCACCTCAGCTTAGCTTCGGAGAGCACGAAACAAATAAACATACCTGTACTAAATACACTTAGACCTAAGAAAAGAAAAAATATTCATATAATATACTATAACTATTTTGAACTAACTAATGGAGAAATCATGTATATAATGGAACAATAAAGTTGGTTGATTTATTTATGTGTAATAACAGTAATATACCCCGCCTCTCCAGACGGCCAGTAATATACGAAACTAAAATTTCATACATTTTACTACTACTACTACTACTACTAATAATAATAATAATAATAATAATAATAATAATAATAATAATAGTAATAAACAGTATGGAATCATTAGTGATGAGAAGTTTCCAAGTACAGTCCAATAAAAATATAACCATAAAGAAATGTTATCTTTATTTTACAAACCGCATAAACTATTGAGGATCTGCTCCACATAGCCCACCTATGACAAACAATATATACTCCATTCATGGTAGGAATTACTCTCTGAAAGGTCTTTTTTCCTACCAATATCCTACTATATAATATATTTCTGGTAGGGAAAAAAGACCTTTCAGAAAACAATTCCTACACTGAAAAGACTTTATATATATAACAATTCTAGATTGAGTAATGTAAATATGGTCCTCAGTAATGGAGGCGAAAAATTGACAGTCATATCTCCTTGGTGAGTAGCTTAGCGGTTGATAACTTTAGTTACCCTTACTGCACAAACTTATACTTATTATCCTGGGTAGGCCCAAAGAAAATAAATAAACAAAATCAGGAGGAAAAATTGCCACCAGTAAAAAAAAAAATTGAAGTCTATTCTGAGTAGGAACTGGCTCACCGTTTACGTTTCTGTTGTAGTCAGAAGAATCTCCAGGGGTATTACAACATCACGCTTATACTTCCGTCAAATTAAGTATTATTTCGGCGAATGCAGAAATAAAAAAAATCTTTAAAATAACTTTTACCAGCTTTACTTTGATTTGCCCCTTCTTAACAAACAATATTTTAGAATATGTGGAAATTGTCTTGGAAGGAGACGGACTCAAAATCAGGACGTCTTCTCACTTCCATATCCCTAAAAAAAAAACCTAACCCCCCACCCGACTACTTCTCTCCAAAACCCACCAGAAAAATACCTAAACATCCTCCCCTTATGGCGGCAAGTTTCCCCCAAAAGTTTAGTGTGTGAAGTTTAAAATTAATAGATATATTTCCCATTGTTAAATACAAAAAAAAAGGAAAGAAATCATAATTAACGTTTTAGACGGTACCAGTGGGCCGCCAAAACTACGAAACTCTCTCCAATTACTTTATTACAATTGTTATTACTAGATAATTTTGCAATCCGTCGAAAAGACAAAGATGCCTATTTTCCATCTCCCTCTTCCCGGCAGCGCGAACCTGCATTCCGTAAACGGGTACACGAAGAGCTCAAAATGCTCAAAATGGCTTCCTGAGAAACCAATGAAATAATTAGAAGAAAAAAATAAAGCTCGACGAGGGAAGAAATAAGTGAAAGTCTACAAGGTAAAAATTAAATAAAGCAAAAATAAAATATAAAACTTTGAATATTTTTTTAAAATTTACTTATAAGCCAGGAAACCATTTTAAACCATAATTAAAAATTCCTCTATTAATGGCCGGCTAAGCTGGCCAACCATAACATTATAAACAGATAGACTTAAAAAATATTTAAAAAAAATTAAAACTGACTATACTAAATAAAAGTGATTAGAACAATAAAAATACAGGGGATTATTAAATTCGTTACAACATTCCAAGTAGCAAATTGACGATATGGGGTCAGGTTCTTGTTCTAGAAACAAGTTAAATAAGACACTAACAGCCAGAACAATGAAAATAAAAAGCACTACTGTATATATTATAAACAATGTAAGACTGTGAAAGTTTTTCCAATTCAAAAGTAGTTTTCTCTAGCTATGTGCAGGAATAAGTTATAAAGCAATTTTAGCGCTCCAACTTGAAGGAGCCGTTTTTTTTAAAACAAAGTTTGGAATGTTTGGTTATAAGAAAGTTGTCAAGTTTATTCAAGCTAGTTGTTAAATTGGGTTAAGTAAGTTGGTCTTTGGCTACATTAAGTTTGGCTGGATTAGCTGTTTTGTATAAATTAACCCAAGTTAGCTAGTCTAGATTATTCACTATGTAAGAACTTGGTAGGAGTATAAACTTTGGTGACTTTTTTTAGTTTATAAATTTTTAAGCAAGAGTTATATCATGGCTTAATATAACAGGTAATAATGAGAAGGTTAATTTAGATTAAATGCACCCAAATTAGTGTAAAGAGGATAAGACCTACGCATAAGGTTTGAATACCAAGGTTCAGATAATGGTCCGAATATAGTTTTTCTACCATTTAATAAGTTTTCGTCACAACAAACATTATTTTGTTACTCGTATGAAAAACTTGTTAGATTTAAATTTTGAACAATACTTTAAGAGTTATTAAAAAAACACTCGAATTTAAAAAAAACAGTCATTGGTAAATTAACCTTGAAATATTTTTTTAAAATTAAAAGTTACAATCTTATTAATTATTATTTATCACCGCGTCTTACTACCCGTTCGGGTTATACGCCTTAAGTACTAATTACGCTAATGGATTAGGAATTGGGAAGGTTGAATTAGAGGAAGTGAACCCGCATTTGCGTGGAGGGAGAGTGGAAAACCATTTAGGAAAAACCACCCCCAGTTCACCCGACCGAGATTCGAACCTCGATCTCCCCGTCCTCAGCAGTCGAGCTCAACACGACTAGCGCGTTAGCCAACTATGCCACCGAGGCGGGTAATCTTATTAATAACGTAAAAAACACTCCACACTTGTTTTGAACCAGATCGTTAGAGACATTTTAAAACAAGCTCAAACTATCAAAAGTTACTCATCAGTAAATTAGGCTTGATTTTGGTGTTGGAAAAAAATATGATTTCTTCTCGAAAAATGACCACATAGCATCTACTGATTTAAATCTTTTATGTTCACGAATACACTACTTTCTCTGTTCGATAAGTGAACACCATCAACACAATCTTACAGAACAGAGTTGTTTTTTTCCAATGGATGGATACATAGTTTTCAAAAGTTTTCTTATTGAATTGGCACACCAGTCATTCTCATCCAGATGGTGGTACAATGGGTTCCCATATTATTACAAATATGCTCTTAGCAAGATCTTCAGTTCCAAAACACGATTTAAAACATTTCTGTGAGACAGCCAATGTACCTCAGTGTGCATAACTAAGCAATGTTGTTTTGATTTCATGTAATTGCATAGTTGATCAGATAACCACGCCCTTAATGGTTTTGTTTTAGGTAACTAAGTTCACAATACAAGACTACCATTTTTTTTTTTCAATTACTCAAGCAAAGTTTGGAAAATATCTTGTCCTCTTTGTATGTTTTTCAAAATCCTTTCAAAATAGAATTTTTATGATTGTGCCGTTATTGTGAATGAATGAGATGTAGGCAAGAACTGTTCTTTTCCATAACGTTATTTGCCAACCTACCATATATTTGCTTATATTTTCTAATTTTGGAAATAACTTACAATTTATTTTCGTTTTAAATGATGCACTTCAAAGTTCAGCCGCAGCTTAACGCGCTGTGTTGTCAGCGTGACAAAATAATACTATTTACATTCATTCGCAATAAAACGGAAGGAAGAAATTCTAACACTGTTTAAAATAATTAAAATAATGCATTTTAAGATAAGGAAGAACACTTATCTTTTTATTAACCATATTTATCCTTCTAAGAAGTTTGTTGACTCTTCTTTATTCATTTTCAATGTCGGCCATGATATATTTCAAGGCATGCGCAGATCTGTTAAACAAGTGAGTGGCGTGTCTTGTGATTATAAAAGTAAGAAGAAAAAAAAAGACGTGATGTAAATACCTCCAAACTACGCGCATTTCAATTTTGACCGATGGAAACAAACATTTTAATTCTTTTAAGAAACATTGTTCATATTCAATGACATATATTTCCATCTTTATAATAAATTTGCATTTTATTTTATATTCACCCCTAGTCCATAACCAACATTTTATCTTTTGTTTTAATGTATTAGTTTTCTCTTTGGACATGGAAGAAAAGAGAACATTTTTAAATTTGATTCCTGGAACACTTTTTGAAGAAGATTAGGGCCTTTTTCTGATGCGTCCTTAAAGTATAGACCCAAATATGTGTGTTTCATTAATACATTTATTTTAAAAGTAGAAACTTAGTTTAAAAGTGCGATATTAATATATCAATAGAAAGCTGAATATCTAGGGAAGAACTAGAGACTATTGATATAATAAAACTGTGGATTATTTGCAATTAAGCAGAATAATCAAATAGCCTACATTTTTGCTGTTTCAACACAACATATTCTCTTGGTGAGATCAAGCCAAATCTTCATCTATAAATATTTTTTCTTTCTCTCTTTTTTTTATCATCAAGAATTCAGGATTAATGTACAACTTAAAAAAAACTAAATATATTCAGACATTTTATTAAATCCTGAGCATTAATTAATATTTTATTTGATGTAAACATATTAATGCAAGTTTTTTCAACAATACTAAATATTTATTTTTTTGTTTTACTCAAAACTCCAATATCATACATGCTTATCCTATATTTTTTTTAAATTTTACTCTGGTATAAACTTCTAGATTTAACCATGTTCGGAGATTATTATTTTAATTGATTAATTTTATTTAAAAATAGATGTAATACAATATATTTTATTTTTATTTTTTCAGATTAGAATTGTATTTACTCGGAATTCCATAGGTAGGATTGGGATGTGGTAACAAGGAAACAACAATAAATAATAATAATAATAATAATAATAATAATAATAACACACACAAAAGTTTCAATAATTGTTTTTTATTGTAAATTAAATTAATAAATTTTATTCGGCGATCAATTTTGTTTAAATTGTTCATTTTATATTTTCCTTCAACTCTTGTAGAGATTTACAGCACACCATTGTTGTAGATAGGGTAATGTAGTTATTATTAACAATGCATCATCTAGAAAATGTTCCCGAGGGCACACAGTGATCTCGAGTGTTAAGGGTCATCGTGTCAGAGTTAGCCGAACTAAAGATACTTCTTTTTTAATTATTATTATTTTCTCATAGATCCTGGGAGTGGCACCCTTATATATATACATACAATTTTATTCATCTCGACAGGAGCTTTGTTATGTGACATAAAATTGGAAGACAAACTTGTATTTTTATTAGAATATGTCGAGTCATTGAATGGCTAATGTAAAATGTCTAATGTAGAATTATTCATACCTTGGAGAACATGTTTGTCAATATTAGCTGATATATCAATTATTATTCTGCGTGTTTAACTATCAAACAAAAGAATTTTCATAATTTCTCCCTCAGTATTATCAGCAAGTAAAATTTTCACAATCATACAACTGGCAGAACGAATCAATTTTTCAGCTAAGGTATGTGGGTTTGTCTGTTTGTCATTTGAAAAAAAAAAATCTTAGTAATTTCTGATGTTTGAAAATGTATAAGAATCCTTGATTGTGTTTGAATCTCTGAATAAAGCAATCTGGGCTCATTTTTTAAGATATTTTTTAAGTATCACAGATAATGCTAATTTAATTTTCAACATTTTTTTCCGCTTTGTACGGACAATATGATCCGCAAACACAGAATTTCTATAATTTACACCAAAAAAATTGACATTAGTAATGCGAAAAGCATTTACAAAAATTAGTATTCTTAACATATCATATTGAAGATAATTTGTGGAAATGCTTTTATAATTACCAATGTCAAGTTAAAAATAATTAATGTTGCTCTTTCAATTAGTAATATTTTATGTTGTTTTGACAAGAATGGCAAAACTCTTTCGTTACCTTTTGGGTACCCAAAATTGTTCAAAAACTGAGCTATGAACGAACGCTCTTGGATCTGGTATGATGATGGCCTGTAATAAGTAAAAGATTTTATGTATATATATATATATATATTTTACACATATAAATACAACTATACTGGGTCGGTGCTAGTTACCATTGTTTTGATGTGCCTTTAAATTCAAACAAATTTTAGAAAATCAAACAAACTTGGTACATACAACACATACACTCTATGCGTGTGTGATTAATACGAGATAATGTTTTAGCGAAACTCAAGCCTATAGTTTTCATATAATTAGTTTGACAAACTTATGGCGTTATTTTAAAGATACCTGATTTCAAAATATTGAATTTAAGTTATGCATTTTAAATGGTTTGATTGTTGTTTTTAAAACCATTTTTTCTCGTTTTTGTATTGGCACATCGCTGATATACTACGAATATTCTAAGCTCCAAAGCAAAACGATAAAATCCAACAAAAAAGCAAAGTTAGTCGGTAATTCCTCCCCCAATAAAAATATTTCACAGCATTCCGCGGAGCTTCTGGGAAGTTATGTATCCGGGTAAAGGAAAGGAGAAAGCCCGTGGAGTTTCTCCGAATAGTGAAATAACTCTTCTGAGTTCACCAAAATATAATATCGTTCGAAAGATAAGAAATGCTTGGCTGTGCTTTATAGTTTGTGTTCTCTCTCGGTCGGAATTCTGCACGTTCTTGTGATATTAAGTTTGATTTTTAATTAGTGAAATCACCCTTTTCAAAAACAAAACACACACTAATGAGCGATCAGCGAACAACCTGGTGAGTGCATTTATCTGAGACAATATACTTTATGTTAACGTTAATTTTATTTTAAAAATATAATAGCCTATACATAGGCCTATATTATATACTATTATTTTTATTTGCACTGCGTATTTCTACCCGTACGGGCTGTATGCACTTAAGCCAATGTGTAATGGTAGGGTGATTGTGAGATGAAATGGAGGACCTACAGTTTAACGTGGAATCCGAACCACGGTGGAGGCCTGCCATTCCACACATTCACAAGTCATGTTTAATACACGTCTTGTCAGAGGTTTGGCAATCAGATAAATTTGTACTGTGACCGAGGAATGAACCTCGGACCCCCAGCACAGAAGTGACATCTTACCCCTAGACCACCAGGTCACCTGTTATATACTACAGGGTCCACCTCGATAAGCGAGAAATCATCGCGTAGACGTTCAGCTCTAACGCAATATTTAATTCTACGATGCGTTCTTTCAAAATATGGATTACGCCAAAATAAAATAGGAAGATTCCGCCACGGCTCTTTTTTCTGAACAAACCTATAGTTTGAGTTTTATTAATACAAATAATTGTGTGAAAATGTGACAATTCATTTTCAACTACTTTCTAAGCATATCTGAGGAATTATGAGACAAGGGTTGATGAAAGGCGAAGGGCGAACGGAGTAAAAGCCTAGAAAAAATAGTAGTGCCAGAAAAAGACACATACCATTGTATATTTTTAAGCCATGTGGCCTGTTAACAATTATTATTATTATTATTATTGAGGTTTAAAGGCCCATCGACACATCTAGGTCATTAGGGCCTTGAAATATATTAAAACCATAATAAAATCCCCATAGGGGAAAGAGATAAAACATTCACCATCTGAGACACTCCATAGGAGTGCTCAAATGGATTCTTGGTATAAATTAAGTGATACACCTGCTAAAAAAAAACCACAAGTGTATCACTCCAATAAAAAGACAAAACAAACATATTAAAATATAACACGTTAAAAAGACAAAACATGTTAAAATGATAATACGTTAAAAAGACAAAACAACATGTTAAATTGTAATAAAACTGTTAAAAAGATCTCAATATGAGATATTATCCAAAAGAGCCACTTTATAAAAGTGACTCAAATGGCATTAAAAAGATCCGCCTGGCGTATAAAACGGAGTAAACAAATAACTCCATCCGCACTATCGCGTAATAAAAAACGTAAGTCACCTTTAAAATCAAGAGCCAGACGGATAGGGGCTAGTTTGCGACACTCCACCAAAATGTGATGCACACTAAGGGAGTATCACAAAACTCACACACTGGAGGTGGATCCCCTCTTAGTAAAAAACTATGGGTCAATGCAGTATGCCCGACGCGGAGTCTCGTCACGATGACCTCCTCTCTTCTAGACTTTCGTATAGAAGAGGGCCATCGCGACACACCGTCCCTGATGGACCGCAGCTTGTTCTGAGCAGGGGTCGAGACCCACTGCTCTGCCAGGTGCGTAAGACTCCACGCCGAACATAACCCTTTAGATCTAAAAACATGACACCCAAACTCGCCTCCGGAGGCATACGTGCTGCCTCCTTGGCCGCCTGGTCCGCCAGTTCATTTCCTGGAAGACCAGCGTGACCAGGAATCCAGCAAAAGGCGAGCCGGGTGCTTAATGAATCAATTTTTAAAATTTGTTCGTGAATCATCTGCACGAGAGGATTCCACGAGTAGAGAGTGGACAATGCCAACATAGCACTCATGGAATCCGTGCAGATGAGAACAGAACGGTGACACTTACGATACACAAAACACAGAGATTTAAAAATGGCGTATAATTCAGCCATAAAAACACTGGATTCACCAGGTAAACCAAATTTAAAATTGTTTCCCTCCACAACAAATGCGCATCCCACGGAAGCCCCACACTTGGAGCCATCCGTATAGATGCGCTCAAAGCCCTGAAAGCGAGTGGAGAGGAGCTCATTAAATGTCCTCTCATATATAATCGGCGGGGTGGTCGCTTTAGGGAACTTGGCAAGATCATAATGGCATTGAGGTAGGCGAATCTTCCAGGGAGAAACTCGACCTGGGTATGTGGGGATAGCCTTTGGCAGGACTATCCCACACGTGTCGAATACCGATAGCATCCTGATCCCAACCGGCCTTGTACTACGCCATTTGGTTTCATACAAGACACGGTTAGGGGGATGAAACACAGGTCGGTAGGCAACATGCTCCGGCATGCAGTGAAGTTTTGAAACGTAAGATGCCAGAAGATAGGACCGCCGGTAAGAGAGAGGGGGCTCACCGGCGTCGGCACAGATGCTGACGACTGGACTGGTACGAAATGCACCAGTAGCCAGTCGTATGCCAGCATGGTGGACACTATCCAGCATCTTCAACGCCGAAGGTCTCGCTGATGCATACACAAAACTGCCGTAATCTAGTTTCGATCTTACCAAGGCCCTATACAGGCGCATCAAGGTTTCCCTATCAGCCCCCCAGGACCGACCGCTAACCACTTTAAGCAGGTTGAGTGCTTTTATGCACCTCGCTTTCAGGTCTTTGATGTGGGGAATCCAGGTTAATTTAAAATCAAATAAAAGTCCCAGAAACTTTACGGTCTCCGAGACAGGTAAAACAACGTGATTCATTAAAATACTGGGGACTTGTTGTATTCCACGTAATCTATGGAAGTGGACGACCGTCGTCTTGGCTGAAGAGAAGCGAAAGCCATTACGCGATGCCCACAACCATAGATTGTTGACAGAGAGTTGTATCTGCCGTTCAGCCCTGTGGAGACTCGAGGAACTACAATAAATTGCGTAGTCATCCACAAAGAGGCATGAACGGACAGGAAGGTGTACGTTGTCCACAATGCCATTTATTGCAATGGCGAACAACGCACAGCTTAAAATACTGCCCTGGGGCACCCCATTTTCTTGAATAAAATCATCGGATAAGGTGTTGTTTAACCTTACCCGGAAGTGTCTATCTGACATAAAATTAGCTATAAAAACAGGGAGGTTCCCACGGAACCCCCAGTTAAAAAGGGTTTTTAAAATGCCGTACCGCCATGTGGTATCGTACGCTTTCTCCAAGTCAAAGAAAACTGCCAAAAGATGCTGTTTATGGAGAAAGGCGTCACGAACTGCCGTCTCGAGACGGACGAGATGATCCACCGTAGATCGGTTGCGGCGAAAACCACATTGAATATTTGATAGTAGATTGCGGGATTCTAAATACCATATTAATCGTTTATTTATCATTTTTTCCAATATTTTGCATACACAACTAGTTAAGGCTATCGGTCTATAACTAGTTGGTTCTAATTTTTCCTTGCCACTTTTATATAGAGGGATAATTGTTGCTTGCCTCCACAGTGTTGGGAACTGACGAGATTCCCAAACACTATTGTAGAGGTCCAACAGACATGCTCGTCCAGCAGGGGGTAACTGGCGCAACATTTCATAATTAATGTCGTCGGGGCCAGGAGCTGTGCTACCCGCCTGGGACATGGCATAGGTCAGTTCATCTAAAGTAAAGGGGGAGTTGTAATCCTCCCCCTGACTCTGACCAAAGTCAATAGAATGGCGCTCTATGTTCCGCTTATGCGCTGCAAACTCATTTGAGTAGCTTGCAGTGCTAGATATGGCGGTGAACATAGAGCCCAATACATTGGCGACCTCCACAGGGGAGGAGACAAGCGTACCATTTGATATGAGGGCAGGTATGTTATTGATGGTATTTTTGCTACTACGTAATTTACGAATATTGTCCCAAACCTTAGTTGTGGGAGTGGAAATTGTAAGGGTAGTTATAAACTGTCTCCAAGACTCTCTTCTGCTTTCACGAATGATACGGCGAGCTCGAGCACGCATAATCCGGAATGATTCTAGATTATCCAAGGTAGGACGCCGATGGAAGAGACGTAATGCTCTTCGACGGTCAGAAATGGCCAATCTACACTCCTCGTTCCACCAGGGAACAGGATGGTGGCGCGGGTTTGGCGAGGATTTAGGGATAGATTCCCTCGCCGCCATGATGACCGTCGAAGTAAAATGGGCAATATTAACATCGACGTCCGGAGAAAGGGGTTGTACAAATACGGCGAGCTCGCGAAATTTATCCCAGTCAGCACGTTTAAGCACCCATTGTGGTGCACGTGCTATACCGGGAGGGTCTTCAATTAGCGAAAGCAAAATGGGAAAGTGATCGCTGCCACATAGATCCGAGTGGACCTCCCAAAGGAAGTGGGCAGCGATCCCGGGGCTACATAGAGTTAGGTCGATGGCAGAGGATACACCATTAAAGGTGGAAAAGTGTGTCTGGGTCCCGGTGTTCATTAACACCAGGTTTCCCGAGACAAGAATATCCTCTACCATCCTCCCGCGGGCGTCTGTATAATTAGACCCCCACACCAGGTTGTGTGCGTTAAAGTCCCCCAAGATAATATAGGGGCGGGAAGTTGTTTAAAGAGGGCCTCTAGGCTCCTCTTTGAAACACGTTCACCTGGTGGGAGGTAGATGCAGCATACAGTTACTTCTATAGGAAGGGAGACTCTCACAGCAATCACTTGGAGATCAGATACAATATTTATAGACTTATTATATATATTGCTACGTGCAAGTATAGCCACACCTCCGCTAGCCCGATCGAAGAATGGCTTGTCGGTACGATATACATCGTACCCACGAAGCATCGGGCTCTCAGTTGGGCGGAAGTGGGTCTCCTGCAAACACAATATGGAAGGATGCAGGGAAGAAATTATTAGTTTAATTTCCTCTACACGAGCATAAAAACCCCTACAATTCCATTGTAGTAGCGACATAAGTTATTAGTATTAAATTTAATTATCCTCGCAATCCATTTCACTATCCTTTAAGAATAAAAATTTGTTGAGGCCCTTTTTAGGCCCTCTTGCCTTTCCCAGTCTCTCCTGTACCTCTCGCTTCAGGAGTGGCTTCGGCTTATTTTGGAGAGACTGGGTAGTCTGATCCTTGTTCGAAGGCTTTAAGGCCTTCGACGCTTTTTTAATAAAAAATTTTTCGGCGGTCTCTCGCTGGTCCTTCTTCAAGGCACCAGTGGGACTCGCCTTAGCGGCCTCAACTGTTCCGCAACTCGTCC
This sequence comes from Timema cristinae, assembly GCA_039000515.1. Classification (NCBI taxonomy): domain Eukaryota; kingdom Metazoa; phylum Arthropoda; class Insecta; order Phasmatodea; family Timematidae; genus Timema; species Timema cristinae. The sequence goes on along the minus strand of JBCFYV010000559.1, from coordinate 84,218 downwards.
CCACCTCCGGAAGCCCAGAGGTGGGTGTGAGAGGCTCAACAACGGCCGCCCTTGTTTTAATGCCCCGAGGCGGGCCCGGGGGGGTTTCCCGAGGCGGGCTCGGGGGTGTTCCCCGAGGCGGGCTCGGGGGTGTTCCCCGAGGTGGGCTCGGGGGAGTTCCTCGAGGAGGTCTCCTCGGGGGTATAGGTGGGGGAGAAGATCGTTGTGGCGGTTTGGCCTCCTTTAAAAATTTAGGCGCCACAGAAGTTGGCGCGGAATCAACATAAATGTCTCGAGAAGAGACCAATGGCACTGGTCGCGTTGGCTCCTTAGCAATATTAACTGCGCAATGGCAGTTGGGACAGTTTATATTTTGACTGACAATCCGGCTATATGAAGTTTGAAATACCGGAGCTTGACATGATACGTATTCCTTGCGTGCCTGGGCATATGAGATCTTCTTTTCAGATTGTATCTCCAGGACTTTCTTCTCTACCTTCCATTTTGGACAGGCCCGAGACCAGGCGGAATGCGGACCCTTGCAGTTGACGCAGTATTTAGGAGACTCGCATGGTGTTTCGTGAGCCTCCTGTCCACAATCCGCACAGGTTGGCTTACCACGGCATCGCAGCTTCGTATGCCCAAATTCCTGGCACTGAAAACAGCGCCGAGGGTTAGGGACATACGGCCGGACCCTGAGCACGTGGAAGCCTGCTCGGACCTCCTTCGGAAGGGTAGGAGTCGCAAATGTGAGGATATACGTATCCGTCTTCTTTTCTTGTCCGTTCTTTTTGGTAATGATACGGTAGACCTCGGTGACATGCTGAGGGGAAAGCTCCTCACAGATATCCTCAATGCCCACGCAGTCGAGGTCATAACAAGTGACCACTCCCTTGCAAACATTGAGGAACCTGTGAGGTTCCACCTTCACCGGTATATGAGTCGTATTGCTCAACGGTATTTCGGAGATGGCCATTATATTTGAAGACTGTGTGTCAGTCGTGGTCTGAATCATGATGGTGCCATCACGTAGTTTCCTTATTGAGACTTCCGATTTCGCTGCTCCATTTATCACTCTTTCGAGGATAAATGGGCTGACACGTTTCAGATCTTCACTTTCATCCACTCGAGACATCACCAGGAAGCGGGGCTGGGGCCTCACCACTTCCTGGCTTTTCATCAAAACAGGGCTGGACGGCCTTACCCGTTTCCGCCTCTTATCATTAATACGGCCCTGTGAGGGGCCGGGCAGTGAGATGCCAGCGGAACTTGGCAGTACGGTGCCAGCGGACAGTAAGGTGTCAGCTGTGACAATTAACTCATTCATGAGTGGGAGGACAACCTGCAAAAGTACTCGGATCGTAGACCCAGGTTGATCCCAGTTGGTTCTACCACATAGGGCCCTGTTAACTCTTCCGACGAGAGGCTCCATACGACGCTAGACATGACAACCTTCATATGGAGCATCGCCGGAGGAGAGGTCACCGCAGCAAGTGTATGCAGGAAAGTGCTAATTTTACGTCCGGGACCCTCATGAACGCAACCGGTCTTTTCTCAAGGTAGGGTACCCGGTTGTCATCCCTAAGGCCCTTCTACCAAGATATTACAACCAGCGCACTTTCATTCGGGAGCTCAAGGCAGTGGTATCCAATAATTAACAGAGGAGAGCCGGGTTAGTTGCCAAGGTCGTCAACGGAAAGGCCAAAGGCCTCTGTGCAGGATGAACGGTGGGGGAAAGGAAGAAAAAGGTAAGGGTAGACAAAGCGAAGGGGGAAGAGTAAAAAAAGGGGGAAAGTGAAGGAAGAAGAAAATGGTGTGAAAGAAAAGATATAGGATAGGTTTGTCCCACACGAAGTACGTCCTGCACAGAAACCTCCCCTTTTAGTCGCTTCTTACGACAAGCAGGGGTTACTGCGGGACTATTCTAAACCCCGTCCCGCAGGGGGGGGAGAGGGGGGGTGTTAACAATTAATGATATTTTATCACTGACCAAGAAGGCTGCCTTAATTATAGCTTATATGCATCGGTGAGTATGCAGATCAGGGTGTTAACCTCGTTTATTCTAGTTCATTGATGACAGGTAGGTCAGAATTCCGTTACCTGCTGATTGTGCTGAAGGTATCACTTTCTCTCTAAGCAAATGCGGTACTTATTATATAAATGTTACCGTCTTCATCCCTACGCCATTAGTGTAGTTAAATGCGAATAGCCCGGACGGGTAGTAAGATGTGGTGCAGTCTATAGACCACTCGTTCTCAAAACTTTTTTTTTTTTGCCCACGACATTCAATTATTTGGTGTGAGTCCTCGCGGCACACTAAACGTGCAAGTTGGCCATGATGCGCATGCGCAGAGAACTTTTCTCAGTTGGAAAGGAAATACGCGTTTGTCCTCTTTTTCCAGAGTTTTTCAAACTGTGGTCCACGGAGCCCTTGGCCTCCGCCATAGATATTATTATTAGCACCGCGTCTTACTACCCGTTCGGGTTATACGCACTTACGCTAATGTGTAATGGTAGGGTGATTGTGAGATGAAATGAAGGACCTACAGTTTAACGTGGAATCCGAACCACGGTGGAGACTTGGCATTCCTCACATTCACAAGATGTCTTGTCAGAGGTGAAGGAAGGGTTTGGTAATCAGATAATCCGCCATAGTCATTTCAAGCTCCGTGAGGAAATTTTAGAATATTCTTTATTTGTGTTTCACACTATAAAATAATATCAGTAGATAGGATTTACAATTTTTTCAAATCTGAATAAAGAACATTTGTCAAAGGCGTATTGAAAAATCGAGAAGATGTAATATTTTCCATTTGTTTATTCTTTTAAAATGCAACTGTAGTTATTGAATATTCATAATATTAGTGTGATTTTTTTATGAGGGCTCCATTATGTTATTTTTTACGGTGAAAGGGTTACAAATAGTTTAGGAACCCCTACCCTATTTGACCACGAATTAAACTTTCGTGTAGGTAGATACAAGACGCTCATTAATTATTATTATTATTAGCACCGCGTCTTACTACCCGTTCCATAAAGTGGGTATGAAACGAGAGAGGGGCAGACCAAGAAGTGAGGTTCCTCTCGGTAAAGCTTATAATGAAGAACTGCCTATTGCAACAGCAAAGTTGAAGGATTTACAGAAAATGTGTAAGAATCTTACAATTCATTGAAGACCTGTGATGCTGATCGTGATAATCAGTCTGAGCCTCATGCAAATTAAGATTCAGAATGTGAGTGACAACCATTGTTGACGTCAGTGCTTATTGTTAAATTTAGTTAGTGTACATTTTTATGACACAATCCTTTCTGTGATGTTTTTGGATAAATAAATAGGTTTTATTATTATTATTATTATTATTATTATTATTATGTCCACTCCGATATATTTTTAGTATGTGGTTCAAATCCTAAATGAGTGAACAATGGCACAGAATCAGTGGTTCAGGGTTCATTATAATCAAATTTATATACACCATATTTTGTAATCAAGTTCTTGGGAAAACGTTTTTGGATTATATATATAGGTATGTATATTATTAGAACTATATATATATTATTTCTAATAATATTTATAAAATTTGAACCTACTTAACACTTATTATTCATGATGTTTTGGTAGTTGACGCTAAAGTTTGTATTCATAGTTCTAATGGAAGATTTGTGTAAAATTAATGTTTCTTTGCAATCACAAATTGTTGTCTTCATAAATGCTTTGACACATTAATATTATTTATTTATTATTTTTGATTTAAAATAAATGAACTGTATTACAATTCACAAAGACATGAGGCCAAATTGTTCATTGACCAACAAACAATTTCAGCCAGCCTACATGTCACCTAGAATGTGAATATAATAATTATTATTATTATGTAGAAATAAACCAATATAGTTTGTAGTTTTCAATGATTTATAGTTCTAGACTAGATAGCTGTTGCCCGCGGCTTTGCTCGCGTGGAAGTTGATTATATACAAATACGAAAATATACATATGTATTTACAGATTAATTTAAAATATTACGTTACGTTGATGACCATAACTTCAAATCAAAAATAATGCAAGTCCGATACAAACTTTCACCCCATTTTTCATCCCTTATTAAATAAAATTCCAAAATTCCTGAAACACGTATGTATTTGTTTTACGTCAATAACCGAAATACAAAATTTAGTTTATCTAACTTTCAAAATGACGGACTTTCATACATATTATCATCCCCTATTTTGACCCCTTTGGGGTGGAATTTTCTAAAATCCTTTCTTAGTGGGTGCCTACATAACAAAATGAATATACAGTCCGAATTTGATGCTTGTAGCCTTGATAGTTTGCGCTCGGCGATGATGAATCAGTCAGTCAGTCAGTCAGTCAGTCAGTCAGTCAGTCAGTCAATCAATCAGGACATGTTATTTTATAAGTATAGATAAGAAAAACCCGCATCGGTGGTGGCATGGTCTAACGCGTCACTGTCAGGTCGGACAGGATCACCAGTGATAGAGAGATCGGGGTTCGAATCCCGGTCAGTGTACAGAGGGCTGTTTTTCCTAAATGGTTTCCCACTTTATCTCCACATAAAAGCGGATACAATTCTTATTAAATACTACCATCATCATCCCTATTCCGTTAATGGTTGCGTATAATCCGAACGGTTACTAAGACACGGTGGGGGGAAAAAAGAAGAGAAAATCACTAATTATATTTTATACCCATCATTGTATTTATTTCTCCAGTTCTTGCTCGATGCTCAAAAAGTGATGTGATTGAATACAGTGATATTTGTATTTATAAAATGTTGCTCCCCATCCTTCAAATATAATGTTCAAAGGTCTGTAGATTTTCAAGAGTGGTACTTTTGACGGCCGTAGAACGACCTTGGTCAAATTCTGATCGAAGATTTTTTTTAAATGCGTGTGGTTCTAAGCCAACTTTAATCTGAGTGTGCTTATTTTGATATCGGGTACATTTCTTGTAAGTTATACCCTCCTCATTCTTCCCATATTAGTGTAAATATGTGAATAGCCCACAAGGGTAGTGAGACGCGTTGAGCAAAACAAAAAACCTCACTATGTTTTAGTATCTGTTCGGGTTATACGAATACATTAACTACGCTGACGGAATAGGGACGAGAAAGGTGGAATTTAAGAGGAAATACACCAGAATGTGTGTGGAGTTACAGTGGGGAAACCGTTTAGGAAAAATAATAACCTCAATACACCAAACCGGGATTCTAACCCCGAGTTCCTCATCACTGGCAATCTAGTTAAACACAAGAGTGACGTGTTAAACCATGTGACCACCGATGCATTTTGTGAACAATCGAACCTAAAAAATTGTACTATCCATTTCGGTGGCCATATGGCCCAAGGCATCACTCAAGCAATATACTAGACCAGCGATTTTTCGGGTTTAAATCCAGGTCGGATCTACTCAGGGTGGTTTTTCCCTAAACTGGTTTTCTACTATCCCTCCACGCAAATGCGAGCAAACTTCCTCTTGTATTCGACCTTCTTTATTTTAACATATTAGGGTAATTTGTGTATAGGCGTACGACCCAAATGGGTAGTAATTCGCGGTGCTAGGAAAAACCAAAATTACAAAATACGTTACTATAACTATTTAGCTATGGCATTAAGAGACATCCACTTCCCACGAAAAATATAATCAGACCACCATGACATTTTTTAAATGTTTATTATTTGCATATATTAAAAACGGCTGCCGGCCTCACAGGAAGAACAACAATTACCTGCCATCAGCAAATTTGAATGAAAATAATAAAGTTGATCAAGATAAATGACGATGATGCGAAAGGGGGTTTGCGAAGTTAGAAAGGGGAGGGGAGCGTTGAAAGAAAGTGAAGGGTAGATAGAGACTTCCTGTCTTCACGAGGGGCGGATATGACGTCATAGTGGGTACGAGGACAAGGAGAAACTGGCGCGTCTTTCCGCCCGAATAAAGATTTATTCAACCAGGAAATAAAAGGATCAACTTACTGAGGAGAATTTTAAAGAAAGAAGGAACGGCTAGAGAAAATACTTCTTTTATGTCATGTGGCTATTGTTTACAAATATATATAAACTTTATTTACACTCTTGTGGGAGTTTCTACGTTCAATGACCCATGGTATTAGAGAATTGTAAGGATGTTGTTGAAAAAATTTTTCTGGTAAAATGATTTAACCCTTAAGTTCATGTTATTAGTTATAACAACATTTTGCACCATTTCTTTCGTTTTAGAAGCAAAAAAATAAATAAATTAAGTAAACAAAACATAAACAAGAGTTGTTTGTTCTTGGTCTACATTTCATCCCATTCTATAAATAAGGTTAAAATGAAATGTGTGATAGTTCTCAATGGAAACCATAAACAATATTTACGTCAATTATTTTTAGCACCACGTCTTACTATTCGTTCAGGCTATAAGTTTTTGACCCTCCTCGGTGGCGTAGTTGGCTAATGCGCTTGTCGTGTTGAGCTCGACTGCTGAGGACGGGGAGATCGAGGTTCGAATCTCGGTCGGGTGAACTGGGGGTGGTTTTTCCTAAATGGTTTTCCACTCTTACCTCCACGCAAATGCGGGTTCACTTCCTCTAATTCAACCGTCCCAATTCCTAAATCCATTAACGTAATTAGTACTTAAAGCGTATAACACGAACGGGTAGTAAGACGCGGTGCTAAATATTATTATTATTATTATTATTATTATTATTATTATAAGTTTTTGTATTAATAACGCCAATGGTCTAAGGGAATGAGAAGGTTATATTCAGAGGACGTGTACCCGAATTTACGTGGAGGGAGAGTGAAGACCCATTATGAAAAAAACCCACCAGACCGAAATTCGAAACTCGATCTCGCCGTTATCAGCACTTTATTCTACTGCGAGAATGACGCGTTAGACCACGTGGCCACAGTAGGTTTTTTTTATGTCAATTGATGCATTAAGATTATTTAGAGCCGACTTAATTTCAGTACTTTACATAGCATGCGAGTCCAAATTGAACAATTTTAAAATAAACGTGTTTAATGTTGAACTTTACATTTCAATGAATAGCTTTTTCACAAGAAAATATATTTGTAAGCATGCATTTTAGTAAATACACGTTTTGTTACAATTTATATTTATTTAATTGTTCTTTGCTTGAATGATTAAGGAAGGATTAAAATGTTTAATGGTTTAGTGATGCAACGTTGGAACGTTGGAATAAAAACGATTCCCTCTAATTTAAGGAGTCATGGTTTGATGTTCAGACAGTTTTTCTTCCAACAATTCACGTTTAGTTTATAATAAACACTGTAACGTAGTTCAGGGTTTGATTTAAGGATTAACAAAAAAATATTTCGATAAATTGGTTTAAAATTAAATTATTTTATTTAAATCAAACCTTTCGTTAAAACTTTGGAATTAAATTGATTGTATTTTAGTCAACGATTTATTTGTTCCAAAGAGGAAATAACGTTTTATTATTTCATATAGTTAACATATTATTATTAGTATTTATAGGCCCGTCGACACATTGAGAGCATTAGGGTCGTTAACAATATGAAAACATAGTAAAATTACCATACAGGAAAATCAAATTAAACAATTCACCTGTCTGAATGAGCAGGTAAAAGGACACAATAAAAAAAACACAGCAACCATACACATAATACTAAAAGAGGGCCACCGCGACATACCACCCCTGATGGACCGGAGCTTGTTCTGAGCAGGGGTCGAAATCCACTGCTCGTGTCAGGTGCGTAAGACCCCACGCAGAACATAGCCCTTTAGATCTAAAAACATGACATCCAAACTCGCCTCAGGAGGAATAAGGACTACCTCCTTTGCTGCCTGGTCCACAAGTACATTTCCTGAGAGACCAGCGTGACCAGGAATCCAGAAAAAGGCGAGCCGGGTGTTTAAAAGATCATTTATTTAAAATTTTCTTGTGTATCATCTGCACGAGGGGGATTCCAGGAGTAGAGAGTGGACAATGCCAACAGAGCACTCATGGAATCCGTGCAGATGAGAACAAAACGGTGACAGTTACGATAAAAAAAAACAATGATTTAAAAATGGCATACAATTCAACCGTAAAAACACGACATACTTCAAGTAAATTAAATTTAAAATTGGATCCTTCCACAACAAAAGCACATCCCACGGAAGCTCCCGACTTAGAGCAGATTGTTAAAGGTCCTCTCTAATATAATAGGCAAGGTGGTTGCTTTAGCAAACTCGGCAAGATCAAAATGGAATTGAGGCAGGCGTATCTTCCAGGGAGAGACTCGACCTGCAGTTGTGGAAATAGCTTTTGGCATAACTATCCCACACGTGTCGAAAACCGATAATATCCGGGTCCCAACCGGTCTTGCCCTATGCTATTTTGTTTTATACAAGACACGGTTAGGGGGATGAAATACAGGACGGTAGGCAACATACTTTGACATAAAATACAGTTTCGACACGTAAGATGTCAGAATCTGGGACCGTAGATTAGAAAGAGGGGGCTCACAGTCATCGGCAAAGATGCTGACGACTGGACTGGTACGAAAAGCACCAGTAGCCAGTCGAATGCCAGCATGGTGGATACTATCCAGCATCATTAACGCCGAAGGTCTGGCCGAACCATAAACAAAGCTGCCGTAATCAAGTTTTGTTTTTACCAAAGCCCTATAAAGGTGAATCAAGGTTTCCTTATCAACACCCCAATGGCGACAACAAAAACTTGTGTCATTGGGCCATACTTCTTTGAAGAGGGTGGTCGAACTGTTACGGTCAATTCGCAACGTTATCTGTTGATGTTACCAAACTTCCTGATCTCTGAACTTCGGAGGAAACGCTTAGTGCGCAGTAGAATGTGGTTCCAGCAGGATGGGGCAACTGCCCATACAACCAATGAGGTGATGGACTTTTTGAAAAGTAAGTTTCGTGGCCGAGTAATCTCGCGTTTCGGGGATATTGCATGGCCAGCACGATCCCCTGATTTAAGCGTTTGTGATTTTTTTCTTGTGGTGTTTCTTGAAATCAAGACTCTACACAAACAAGCCCCGCACATTGGGCGAACTTAAGGTGGCCATAACTAAAGAAATAGCAAACCTGTCTCCTGCAATGTTAGGAAAGGTGTTCGACAGTTTTGGTAGGAGACTGGAAGAGTGCTTCATCACAGAAGGGCACCATTTGAAGGACGTCATCTTCAAATCTTAAACTGATGAATTCGGTTGTTTCAATGTTATTTTCTTTAATTTCCATTAACCCCATTCTGTAATAACCAATAAAACATGTTTTATCACTCTTAACATTTGTGTTATTTGTACTTTAAAACCACCAGATTCTTTTTGCCGCTCCCTGTGAATATATATATAATTATTTCTCATACACTATTGGTTTTGTAAAAATATATTTCAAATAAAAGATTTTTTATCTTCAACTAGATGAATCCCCTTTCTTCGCACTGGATATTGTGTTATTTATTTTTGGATGAAAATGAGGAATTTTTGTTTGAAGCTTAATGACATGGTTCTTAGCGCTACCCGAGAAACACGGCGAGGAGGTTTCTCATGGGGAGTTCTATTTTCACAGACCCCCTTGCCTACTGCCTGGGGTGTTATCAGCTGAGCGTGGCTGGACAGGTCTTCCCCCTTATCACTGCTCACCACTACCGCCACACACCGCCCCGGGCCGGGCACTCTCACTCATACACACATTACAAACACCACAAAATTCAGCAAAATATAAACTATAGACTTGTACCGTCTCTTGGAGTTGCATATTAAAACGTAACTACACATTTTAATTAATTGTCTGTATTCATTACTTTACACCCTTTAGAAGCATCTACGGGGTAAAAAAAATTGTTATATTTTTTCTAAGGCATTATTAGAACAAACTTATTTGATTATTACCCTCTAAGCGCTTAAAAAGATTTTATAAAGCAATATTATTGATTAGAGTAGTTACCCCGATTTCACCCCTTAATCACAAAACATCGGAATGAAATAGCTTTAGTTTTCCTAATTGGCTTATAAGGAATACCTGTGCCGAATTTCATCCCTTTAGCTTCGTGGCAAGTGTAAGAATTAGTAATGAGTGAGATAGTTAGTCAGGGCTTTCACTTTATATATTTAAAACTGCCATTTTTTAATTCCCAAAGGGGATTTTATAGTTTTTAGTTTAGAAAAATTTGGGAAAAGGGGTTGGAAGAAAAAGGGAAAAAAACATAAAAAAAAATTTTATGGTGGAATAGGGGGCCCCTTTGGATTATCCTATGAGGAGCCAAGCTGACATTTCTATAAGGGTTTTGGTAAAAAAAAAAAAAATAAAAAAAAAAAACCCCTTGACCCCCAAAATTTGGGGTTCAAAAACCATAAACTCAACAATACATCCGCTAAACAACTTCATCGAAGATGCCACGGAAAGGGTTTTAACCGGAGGGAAAAACCTGCTGGGGCGATATTTTGGTTTGTGGAAAAAGCTTTTGAAAAAAGGGGGGGCTTTTTGGCCTCTTTACTTTAAAATATAAATTTAAACCTTTTTTCCCACAAAGGCCCCCCCCCCCTTTTTTGGAAACAAATTAGCAGTTACCTGAAAAAAACAGGGGGACTTTCGCGTTATCCCGGGCTAAACTTTCAAAAAGGGGGTTTGGCGTATAAAATGCAGGAGTATGGGGCAAGGTTTTATATTTGGCACCCTTTCCTCTAAAAATATATTCGTAGAGTTTATCCCGAATTGCATCCAAAATGTCATAAAAAAATGTTTGGAAAGACAAAACTGATTTATAAAAAAAAGGGAAAAAAAAATCCACTACGTTTCCCGGCTGGCTTTGGGCAAAGATTCCAAAAACTTTTAAACCTGGCTCTAAAAGTGGAGAATAAAAAGTAAACACCAAAAAGTCCAGGGGCCCCCTGGTATTTAACCGGAAAAGGGATCATTCCACCTAAAAACCCTTTTAAAACCCCTCTTTAAAGAAGGAAATTCCCTTTCAAAAAAATGAAAACCCCAAATTTACCGGGGAAAAAATTAAACCAAGAAAAAAAAATTTAACAGGGCCCAAAAACACAATAAATTTAACAAAAGAAAAAAGAAAACCGGCCCAGTATTCACCCGCTAAAACCCACTTTTTAAAAGGGACAACAACTTAGTCAACAGACAAAAGTTGTTTAAATCTACGGGAGCTTTATTCAACCCCATCACCTCAAAAGGGGCTGCGTAGGTTTGGGTTACGCGGGCGAAGTTCCCGGGGCGTAACCAAGCGGGAAAACCAACGCAGAAAAAAAATTGTCCCGGCCCTTTAATAAGGGGAGGGGCCCATAAAGAAAAAAGGGAAACGGGTTTTACCTTCACACAAGGGAAACCAAAAGTAAGAAAACTTCCCGGGAAATATTTAAGGAAAGGAGAAAAAAAAATTCTACGAACAAAGGGGCATCACAACGGAGAAAAAACCATCATAAAATAAACTGGAAAAAAACTATGTTTCCACCCCATACAAACCCCAAAAAGGGTTGGGAAAAAGGGCAAAAAAAAAAGGGAAAAATCCCCCAATAAATCCAAAACCCCCCCTTTAAATTCCATGGGGAAAAAAAATAAAAATTTCATTCAAAATTTTCACAAAAAATTTCACACTCATTAAGGGGTTAATGAAAAACTAATCCAAACTTTGTATTTTCTATAGAAAATTTCAAAGGGTCCCAAAATCATGTAACTTTAATTTTTCAAAAACAATGAGAAAAAAAGGGTTTCTGCGAAAGCAAACTTGTAACTCGCATAACTAATAACCCTTTTTCTAAGATGCCCTTTAAAATTTTGGCGTTCTGTAAATTTTTTGGTAATTTTTAAAGTCGGGCAACAGGGAAAAACCCGTTACAATGAAAAAAGTTTTTAAAATATCTCAAAAAATTACAAAATTTTTAAGGGGGTTTCAAACATCAAAAATTTCTGCTCAAGGGGTTCAGAAAATTTCAGTCATTTTTTGTTTAGTGTTGTTTTTCCAAAACTGTTATTAAAATCGAAAGAGGTTTTTTTAAATCTAGTTTTCTTTTCATTTTTTTTACGTTTATTAAACTACCTTATTCTTAGGGTTTTGATGGCTAGTTCCAAAAACTCCACGAGGGGGAACCTTATGCCCCTCGGTAAAAACCCCCAACAAAATGGGAGACATTTCATCAGACATTTCATCCCGGGCCTTTTGCCAAAAAACCCGGCAAACATGCCGATTCCAAACCGACTAGTAGCGGTTTTTTTTAATTAAAAGGGGCCCCTGCAGACCCTGCGTAGGTGGGGGAAATTTTGCCAAAGCGGCTCACATACTGGAGCTTTTTTTTTGTTTAAATTTTTCTTTTAAAATTTTTATATGGGAAATTGACGGAAAGTAAAAGTGAAAATTTCATTTAACGAATTTATGCCGTGATCGTTCAAGTTTTAAGGGGGCTGCAGATTTATGGAATATAAAGATCGAAACTAACGGCAAGGCGCTTTTTTAAACTTTCTGTTTCGTTTTTGGGAATGATAAAGGAGTTTTAAAAGAAAAATTAAGAATTTTTTCTTTTGGGCCCTTTTCAAAAAGAGTACAAAAAGGAAAAAGGAACCAAAAAAGTCCGGGAAACGGGACTGAGACTTTTTTTATTAAAGGGAAATGGTTTTTGCGTACGAGGGAATGTTTATTTTCCCCGAAGGGAAAAAAATAAACTAAAAAAGGGAAAATTCCAGATTAGTCCTATTCAAAATTTTTACATTTTTCAAAAAGTAAGGTACACTGCTCCTCAAGAGTTTTTAGACCAATCCCATGATTTTAAAAAAAAGTCTTTTGTTAAAATAAATATTGTATTCTTTTTTTGTAAATGTTTACAAAAAATTTTTAATTCAGAAAAAGTTTATAATATTAAGAATTTTTAAAAATAAAAAGTTTTAATAATTACTCTATTTAAAGAACAAATTTGGGGTTTCAAGTTCCATCTGGAAAAGCTGAAATACTCAAAAAATATTCTCCCCCGGTTACCTACATTTGCAATTAAAATTTGTAATTTGCATCATATACTGAAAATAGGACAATACTATTAATGACATAATTAAAAAAACTCAGTACCATAAAATTTGGGTGCTTGTAAAGCAATGTGTTTTCCTGTCCATTGCCCCACGCAGTTTGGAAAGTTCCATTTGTCTTGAATTGTTTTATATTTTTTCCATGCGATTCTTTTTTTCCGGCATCTGAAAAATAATAGGATATTATTTTTTTCAGATTCAAGAACAAGTTAAAAAGGGGTTAGGAATATCAAGGCAAAAAAAGGGTTTAAAGATAAAATCAACCTTTGGGGAAATGTTCATAAAAAGCATATTTAATCACCAAAAAAAAATTTTACAAAACGGAAAAAGTTCAATTAAACACGACCTATTTTAAATGGGGGGATTACTATCATAAAAAACGTTCGATCCCAAAAACAAGAGAGGAATAGTACACTGTATTTGGGGAACAAGTTTCAATAAAACTACGAAATATCTTTTTCCCCGCACGCGGGTGATTTTCAGTTAACAAACTTTGAGGCAGAAAGGGCCCGAATACAACAACCCTTCTGCATTTATACACCCGGATTTCATTACCCCTGTACACCTCCCTAAACTACCAAAAAATACCACTTCGACTTCAATTCCCCCCTTAACTAAAACAGTCCTTCTGCATTTCAAACTCAGGTTCCAACCATTTTGTAAAATTCTCAACCCCCAAACCAAACAAATATCTTTCGACCCCTTCCCAAGTTTACAGTACAGGTGCATTCAGTTCGGATAATTTCCCCCCTTATCCTTTTTTCGAAGTAACCAGAGAGTTTGATGAAGAAAACCCCGATCCCGATTCTTTTGACAACATTTTATGTCGGGTGTAATGATAAACAACTATTTTGTGTGCCTATGTTTTTATTTTAGTAATAAATAAAGTAAAAATTAAAGAGTTTTTTTTTAAAATTTTACCTTTAATGAATCAAAAGCGTCAATCAATGCATCACGACATTTCGGGAACAGTTTAGAAATAATTTTTTTTTTTAATCTTGAAAATATACAAAAGCGAATGGTGGGAAACCCCTGTTCGGGAAAAAAAAAGAAAATTTAAAATAAAAATTTTCATTCGGAAAAAATTTTAAGTCCAACATCACATCTGTACTCAAGATTTAAATTGTCTATGCCCTTCTAATATAAAGTCTTATATCAAATCACTTCCACTATTTTTACTTCGTCTTTTGAGACTTGGGACGAACCTAACATCTCCCTCGAGTTTTGACTTTTGATAGCATTTACATTAACAACTAAAGAAGCTGCTGCTAAGAGCTCAACTTCCTCGTCATACATTTTAAAAAATTTTTCAATAAAGGGAATGAATCAGACTGGTGAACTTCATTTTTGCGTGGGCACGTCAACGATTTTGGAAAAAGGGGGGAATGCTCCTTTATGTATAAAGTTTTAAAACCCAATGGGTAAAGGTTTCGGTTCTAGACCATATAAAACAGACGGCATAGCGAAAACAAATTTTTCTGTTTCAGGGGTCAGAAACGTCGAATTTATAAAAATCTGGGTTTTATTTTTTTGACGATACAATTTCTTCTAGGGGGCGAGAGAAAGTATAAATAAAATAATCACGAAGGTGACTTGTTGGCGTACAAATTGTAAAATCAACTAACATTTATTAAAAAAAGGGGTTTAAGGGGAAAAGTTTCTATATCAAAGAATAAAACTAGACCACTTCGGGTGTTTGAATCCCGGTTTTTAGTCCGAGGGGATTTTTTCTAAAATGGTTTCCACTTACTTTCGCACAAATGCGAATATATTTTTCACTGGAATTCTACCATATCATCAACTTTATAAACGCCATTATTGTATGCGATAGCTCGAACGGTATAAGGGGCGCGATGGAAAAAGAGGAAGTATTAAAAACCCCTGAAACGGTATTTAATTTGGGAAAAAGCTCGTTTTAAGGGCGCAACTTGTTTGTGACCGCGAAAAGGGTTTTGATTTGTTTCTCGCAAGTTCCGGAAACTATTTTTCCTCAGGTCAATAAGCTTTCCCTCAGAAAGCACTTTAATTGGGATTTTTAATTTAAACCCAAAATACGAAAATTTTTTTTTTTTTTTTGGTTTGCTTGTGAGTTTAGTCATACATTTTTTAAATTTTTAAAAACCCCCAACCAACTTTTTTTTTAATAAACCCCAAAACCCCCCAACCCCTGCCCCCTCCCCGACCCTGAAGCCCTTTTTGGGAAATTTCAAATTAATTGAATTTTTTTTTTTCAAAGATTTTTCCTATGTAAAAATTATAAAAATTTTTCCAAATTTATACATAAAAGTAGAATAAATATTTAAAAAAAATTTAAAAAATAAAAAAAAAAATAAAAAAAATTTGAAAAATTTGCTTACCCCAAATTAAAAAAGGAAAATTTTTATATCAGGCGCGGATCCAAAAATTTTTTCTTTGGGGGTATGAAAATTATAAAAACTTTTTTAAAAAAAACTACTATTTTACTCTACATCCCCCCCTTACTACTACTAAATTTCAAAACTACTACTACACAACTCTACTACTATACTATAAAAAAATTAAAAATTTTAATTAATATAATAAAATATAATAACAATAAAAACCTATAAAAAAATTTTTTTTCAAAACGTCCCAAATTTTTTAAAATGCTTTAAAATTGCTTTTTCCTTTTTATTTTTTTGAGCAAATTTCCCCAAAAACCCTTCATCAGGTGAATTTCTTTTTTTGGGGGATGAATTTTTAAAGGGGGCCCCAAAAACCATTTAATCGTTCCTCACCTATTTTGCCCTTAATGGGGTTTTTAACCTTTTGGGGAAAAAAAATGATCTTCAAAAGTGAAAAGAAAGTCACGGGAAAAAACAGAAAAAAATGTGGGGGAAAAAAATTTTAAATTTTTTTTGGGAAAAAACCATCTGAAGAAGGGTTTTTAAAAAGCTGTAAACCCCAACCTTCGAATGCCAGCAGGTGGACGTTTATCGAGAAACCCTTTAACCCCGAGTGTCTAGCGGAACCATATAAAAAACCTGGGGGTAATCAATTTTTGATCTCACCAAGGCTCTTAGAGAGATAAAGGGTTTTCCCCATCACCCCCCAAGGGAGCGACCACTCAAACTTAAAGTAAATTCAAAGTTTTAAATTAAAACCTCGCTTTCAGGTCTTTGTTTGGGGGATCCAAGTTATTTTTAAAATCAAAAAAAAGCCCCAAGGAACCTTACGGTTCGGAGACGGGTTTTAAAACAACGTTGTTCTTTAAAAATTTTTGGGGGGGCTGGCTTGTTTCCACGAAATCTATGGAAGTGGAGATTTTTGTTTTGGGCCGCAGAAAAACAAAAGCCATTACGAGATGCCCAAAACCCCTAGATTGTTTACAGGATTTGTATCTGTCGTTCAGCCCGTGGAGACTTGATGAACTGCAATAAATTGCGTAGTCATCCAAAAAAAGGGAAATGAACGAACAGGTACGTGCACGTTTCCACGATCCCTATTTATGCGATTTGCGAATAAAGTAAGCTTAAAATACTACCCCGAGGCACCCCCTTTTCTTGAAAAAAAAATCGGATAAGGTGTTTTTTTAAACCCTTTTCCCCGGGAAATTTCTATCTGAAAAAATTAGAATAAAAAGTAGGGAAAGGGTTCCCCCCGGGAAACCCCCAAAAAATTTTTCAGGGTTTTTTAAAAAAACCGTACCCCCCAAGTGGTGTTTGTAAGCCTTCTCCCCAAAAAAAAAGAAGACAGCCCCAAAAGGGGGCTGTTTATGGAGGAAAACGTCACGAGCTGTGGGTTTAAGGCGAAAAAGGTGATCCACCGTGGATCGGTTACGGCGAAAAACCACATTGCATATTGGTTTGTAGATTGCGGGATTCTAGTACCATATAAATTTTTTTTTTGATATTTTCTCTAATATTTTGCATAAAACAGTTAAGGCTAAACCCGGGCATAGCTAGTTGGCTCTAAATTTTTCCTTTTCCAAAATTTTATATATTGGGATAACGGTTGTTGCCTCCAAAAATTTTGGGAATTGACGAGATTCCCAAACACAATTTTTAGAGGTCTTTAAAAGGAACCCCCGTCCCGCAGGGGGCCCGGTTTGGGGCAACATTTCGTAAGGATATTCCCTCCGGGCCCCGAATTGTTTGCCCCCCTGGGTCAGGGCATAGGGAATTCCCATTAATAAAGGGGGGTTATAATCCCCCCCCCGGTTTTGGGCCCAAAAACAAAGTAAGGCGCTCGATGCTGGGTTTTGCACCACAAAAATCGTTAGGTAGTCGCAGTGCTGAAATAGCGGCGAATACGAGCCCAAACATTGGCGCCTCCATAGGGGAGGGGAAAATTTTAACCGTTGACATGATGGGGTATATTAAAAAAAGGATTTTTGTTATACTTTACTTTACGAATAGGGCCCAAACCTTGGTTGTGGGAGGGGGAAATAGTAAGGGTAAAAATAAACTGTCTCCAAAACTCTCTTCTGCTTTTCGAATAATACGGCGAGTCTAGAACGTAGAGCCCGGGAAAAGACTCCAGTTTTCCCCCAAGGTGGGACGTCGTTTAAAAGATACGCGGGGCCCTCTTGGGAAGGTTAGAAATACCCAAACCCGGGCACTCCTCGTTCCCCGGGGAAAACGGGGACGGTGGCGGGGTTTGGGGGTTTTTGGGATGGATGCCTTCCCGCCGTTATAAAACCCTCAAAGGAAAATTTGCCCAGCCTTAACATCGCCCCTCGGGAGAATGGTTTTTTTGGTCGAAAACGGCGAGCTCGGGGGAAAATTTTTCCCTTTTAGCACTTTTTAAAAAACCCATTTGGGGAAAACCCTGTGTACGGGGAGGATCTTGGTTTTTTTAAAGAAATTTGGGGAAAGTGATCGTCCCCACATAAGTCCTTTTAAACCCCCAAAAAGGAAGGAGCAGAACCCCGGGGGTTACATAGAGTAGGTCGATGGCAGAGGATAAAAACCCTTAAAGGTGGAGAAGTTTTTGCCCTGGGTCCCGGTTTTTATTAACCCCGGGTTTTCCCCGAGAAAAAGTTTATCCTTACCATCCCCCGCGGGCGTCTGAAAAAATTGGGACCCCCACACCGGTTATGCGCGTTTAAAGTCCCCCAAAGTTTGATATGGGGGGCCCGGGAATTTTGCAAAAAGGGGGCCCTTTAGGTCCTCTTGGAAACACGTTAAACCCTGGTGGGAGGTAGATCCAGCATACGGTTACCCCCCTAGGAAGGGAGACTCTGACAGCGACCCTTTGGGGAGTTTCAGAAAAATTATTAATATTCTTATGATATATAGTACTTCGTGGGGAATATACCCAACCCCCGTACCCCCGTCAAAAAAAGGGTTTGGGTTTTCGATACATATCTTTCCCAACGAAGATCGGGTTTCAGTTGGGGGGGTTTTTGGGGCTCCTGCAAACACAAGAGGGAAAGGAGGGCGGGGGAAAAAAATTATTTTTTTGATTTCCTCACAGAGCATAAAAACCCCCTACAATTATTGTATACGACATAAGTTATTAGTATGAAATTTAGTTTTTCCTCGCAACCCTTTTCGTTTTCCTTTAAGAATAAAAATTTTTTTGAGGCCCTTTTTGGGGCCCTCTTGCCCCCCCAGTCTCCCCTTTGTCCCTCTCGTTCAGGAGAGGTTTTCGGTTTTTTTGGGGGAAAACCGGGGGAGTCGGTTTCTTGTTCAAAAGGGTTTAAAGGGCCCTTAAAACGCTTTTTTTTTTACAATGTTTTTCGGTGGTCTCTCGATGGCCCTTCTTAAAGGGGCACCAGGGGGACTCGCCTTAGCGGCCTCAATGTTCCGCAACTCGTCCCCCCCTCCGGAAGCCCCCCGGTGGTGTGAGAGGCTTTAACAACGGCCGCCCTTGTTTTAGTACCCCGAGGCGGGGGTCGGGTGGTTCCCCGGAGGGGACCCCGGGGGGGGCTCCCCCAGGGGATTCGGGGGGGGTTTAAACCCAGGTGGAAATTTGGGGGTGTTCTTAGAGGAGGGGCCCCGAGGAGAACTCCTGGTGGCAAGGTGGTGGGGGGCAACATCTCCCAAGTTGTCACCTTGGGCACTAATTTAAACGCCCCCGTTGCCGGCGCCCATATTACTATTTTTTTCTCGGTAGAGGTCAGTGGCACGGGTCTCGAAAAGGCTTTGGGGAAAAAATTTAAATTTCGCAATGGCAGTTGGGGCAATTGTATTCTGGGGGAAAAAAAACTGATGAAGAGGGCTGAAATACCGGGGCTTGGCTAGATCGTTTCTTTTTGTGCTTGGTTTTTATGGAATCTTCTTTTCAGTTTTTTTCCAAGCACTTTTTTCTCCACCTTCCCTTTGGGGCAGGCCCGAACCCCAAACAGAGTGCGAACCCTTGCAGTTAACGCAGAAAATTTTTGAGACTCCCCACGGTGTATCGTGAGCCCCCTTTCCCCAATCCGACAAGGGTTTGGGTTACCCCGGTCGCGCTTCGTATGCCCAAAATTCCCGGCATGAAAAAAAAGCCGGGGTTAGGGACATACGGCCGGACCCCGGACGTGGAAAACCCCCTCGGACCCCTTTGGAAGGGTTTTTGGGGGCGCAAAGGTAAGAATTAAGTGTCAGTCTTTTTCTTTTCTGCCCTTTTTTTCATACTATGCGGTTTACTTCAGTGACATTCTGAGGGGGTAGCTCCTCACGATTTCCTCAATGCTCACGCAGTTTGAGGTCATAGCAAGTGACCCCTCCCTTGCAAACATTGAGGGAAACCCGTGGGGTTCCACCTTCCCTTACGGAGTTTTTGCTCAAAAAAGTATTTCTTTAAGAGCCAGTTTTTTGGGGCCCGATTTGGGGTCGGAGGGTTGTCCCCGAATGAGGGGAAAAAAGGGGGACTCACGAAGTTTTCTTATAGAAAACTTGCCTTTGGTGCACCTTTTTTCGCTCTTTCGGGGATAAATGGCTAAACCGTTTCATGTTCTCACCCTTCGTCCTTTCGAGAATTACCAGGAAGCGGGGCTGGGGCCTCACCCCCTCCGGGATTTCTTTAATTGAGGGCTAACGGCTTACCCGTTCCGCCTTTATCGATATTACGGGCCCCTGTGGGGGGCCGGGCGGAGTTGCCAGGGCGACAAAATTATCGGCCATGCCGTAATTGGGGAAAACCCTCACGTACTGGGATCTAGACCCGGGTTTTACCAAGTTGGTACACCACAAGGCCCTGTTAACTGCCCCGACAAAGGGGTATATCGAGCAGACTGACAACCTTCGCAAGAGCACCCCGAGAAAGGCCGTCGCAGCAAGTGGGGTAGGAAAGTGCCAATTTTACGCCGGGGCCTTTCATGAACGCACCGATTTTTTCCCAAATAGGGTCCCCGGGTTTTGTCATCCCTAAGGCCCTTTACAAAGGATTGCAACCGCGCACTTTCAATTGGAGCTCAAGGCAGGGTTCCAATAATAAACAGAGAAACCCGGGTTAGTTGCCAAGGTCGTCAAGGGAAAAGGGCCAAAGGCCCTGTCGGGATGACGGGGGAAAAAGGGAAAAAAAAGTAAGGTAGATAAAGCAAGGGGGGAATAAAAAAAGGGGGGAAAAGTGAAGGAAGAAAAAAAAAGATGTAAAAGGGAAAATTTATAGGATGGGGTTTGTCCCCCACGAGGTACGCCTGCACAAACCTCCCCTTTTAGTCCCCTCTTACGACAAGCGGGGGTTATGGGGGACTTTTTCAAAACCCCGTCCCGCAGGGGGGTTGATAAAATTTGTTCAATTCAGAAATAAGAAGTCCACAAATGGCAGGAAAAATTTAAAAGTCTATAATATTCCTCGGGGACATATGCACAACATTTGGCCCATGAGTTTGTGCCCGAAAGGTCCTTGGTAAGGGACCAATTTCTGTTTTACACCAAATTCACCGATTCATTAAAAACCCTTATATTTTTGGGGTTTTTCCGAAATCTTTAAAGTCTCTAAAATTTTTTTTTTACCATTTTTTATAGCAGTTTCGGGTTAACAAAGGGGTTTGAAGCTGACGGAAAAACGTGACTGTTTAGACTGAAGAAAATGAAACAATATAGAGTTTAAAAAAGTAAAACCTGAGAATGAGGTAGTAACACTGCGATTTATGATGGTGCCCCGCATCAAATACTCGTAGGAAACTACAAATGCTCAAAAAATGAAAGAATTGTAAAAATGCATCGTGTCGTTTACCAACGCGTTCACAAAGCTTTTGATTTTTTTTGCACTTTGTTTTTCGGATTTTGTTCATGTAGTTTTGCTTTCTTTAAAGCTGTTCTTTTACTGGATTCCTTACTTCATTTGTTCGTTACTGCCCACAGCAATAGCGTTCCTTACCTTGTTGAGAAATGCTTTAGAAAGGCAGATTTATTTTGTGAGAAGCACAGTGCATATATATAGCAAAAGTGCTTTCCCCCTAATACGAGCTTGCCCCCTTTTGATTTACAACATGTTAGACCCCCCACGCCCCTTTGACCACCGGGGTTCTAAATTTTAAGTCCCAAAATTGTTTAATTTTTCAAGAAGTAAATTTGTGAGAGCCCCGCCATTGAGATTTCTCGCTTCCACAAAACCTAAAATTCTTCTCCCAAATTTTAGTGAAAGTATTCCAGAAATCTAACACAAAACTATCGTTCAACTTTCCAACATCCGTTTTTCATCTCTGTACCGAAAAAAATTGCCCCGCTTTTTAAAACCCTTAAAAATTTTACTAAGGTAATTTCCCCAAGCTTCAATTAATTCGTTTTTGAGTTGTTTTACAAAAAAAGTTGATTTTTGGTCTGTTTTTTATGTGATTTTTTAAATCACTATCCCGGCATCAATAGGAATCTTAAAAGTTCTCGGAAGTTTCCCTCATTTTCGTGTATCGTTTTTGCTAAGTCCCATCATCACGATGACCTCTTTGGGGGAAAATTTTTGTCGGCCACTAGTAAAAACTGTCTTTTATCAGGGGGATCAAACGTGCTGATTTTTTTCAATTCTTTTTTTTATTCACAATTTAGTTTTGACACAATGATTGTGTCCCGTTTTTTTAAAAGTATTCTTAAATTCAGAACATCTTATAATTGCTGTTTTTGATATTCATTGGGGCATGTCCCTAAACATTTTTTCCCTTTTGAAGTTTAGAAACGGAGTCCTACAAAACTTCCGAGTATTCTACTCCCACCCCCTTCCTTTGATCCAAAAAGTACACATCAATACAATAAGCACCTTGTCCCCCTTCACTGACGTCAACCCCAACAAACTTGTCCACCATGACTTTGAAAATGTCTAAAACCCCCTGATGAAAAATTAGGGAATTGTGCTTAGTGGTGAGTCCCCGGTTTTGCATTGGTATTTTAAGTATCGGGAAAAAGTTTCAGCTCCAACAAAGTTGCCAATATCAAATTTTTCTGGGCCTACACTTTTTATAAGGTTTTAGTATTTGAATTAGACCACTGGTTGAGTGATCACAAATAAAGTTCACTGACGCACTATTTCAATTAAACCCCAGTTTCGTTTCCCGTTATTTGTTTTTTTTTTTGAAAAAACAAAAAAAATCTGTTTGTCCCTTTTTTTTTGACATTAAATATCAATACTTGCATTCAAATCACATAACTAGCAAAGACAATAATTTATCACAAAAATTGAATAGCGGAGGAAGTATAAAAGTCACAGTATCACAATGACAAAGGCTAGCCAATAACCTAAAAAACAAAAACCACAAAAAATCACACTCAAATTTACTAAGAGTAAATAAAACCTCATGGGGCTTAAAAACAAAAAAAGAACGAAATATTTATAAATTACACTTTATTGAACAAAAGCATTAACAAACGAAACCACACGAAAAATGTTCCAGAAAAAGGCCACTCAAAAGAATCGCTCCGGTATAGTAAAAGTAAATATTTCCCACTCCCTCTGACGGTTTGAAACGTTTAGCGATTTTTCACTGGAAGGGGAAAGTCTTTCTAAAAATAGCACACCCCCCCCTCTCACCCTTACCATTACTTGTGTCGAAACAGGTTATGAGGTGAACAGCCTGCATAAGGTTTTTATAGGGGTGCAAATCTTCGAAATGTCAAAGTAAAGTTAAAAACCTAATCCCCTTTCGTTCGATTTCGTCACTTAAAACCACTAAAACCTTTTGCACTTGAAATTTTTTAAATTTTAAAATAAAACCTCTCTAAAAACGAAAAAATTTGAAAATCACAAAATTTACTACCCATTAAATAAATTAAAAATAATAAAAAAACAGCAAAAAAAAGTATTTTAACAAAAATTGTAGTGTAACGCAAGCAGGAATAAATCAGATATGTCAGCATAAAAAAATATAAATAGGTGTTTTTTCCCCTACTAAGCTTTCTCTTTTTTTAAAAAGTTTAGTAGAAAATTTAAAAATTAATAATGTGTTTTTTGAAAAAAAAAAAACTGTATTTGGTTCAGCTTCAACCTTTCTTGGCATGCTTCAATCTTTGCTTCACCTGAGACTAAAAGAATATTCGCACATCCCTAGGAAGATAAAAACTTGTATGATTTAATTTTTTGGTATTTTCTTTCTAAATATACATTTTTCAAATTAATTTTTTTAAAACCCCACAGGGGGTCCAGCTGACCCTTTGACCCCCCCCCCTGTATCCGCGCCTATATATATATATATATATATATAAATAATATATATATATATATATTGAAACATACTTCTGTATTGTATTGCAGATCTGTATATTTTAAAGGTAAAAAATTTAATAGGCTTAGTATTTTAATTACAAAATAGCTTCCCTGGTTTTTTTGTTGAACATTTTTAATCACAGTATGAACATTAATTTTTTCTTGCAATTCTGAAAATTGATATGATATCTGGATGGAGAAAATCCTCACTAAAAGCATATATAATAGTTTTTGGATATTTGATTTTGTTCTATAAATGTTTGATTCAATATTTAAACCCTGTCCAAATCTACAATACGTTCCTGGGGACGTAGATAATTCTTGATCAGCTTGAGTTTCTTAGTGACCTCTGTTCAGAATTTACTGTTGCTGGAATTGTTAATAGTATTCCTAAGCTAACACAAACATTTGGAAAAGAGTCTGTACTTTGTATCACGTCCAGCAGATCTAATCGCTTTAAATTTTAAATGTTAATTTTCAAATCCCACGTTGAGGCCAGTAAGATAAATATTTTCTCTCCACATCCTTTTTTAGACATTGTGAGATATTCCCACAAGAAATAAACATTCTCAGCCAACTACCTAACAGCATTGAAGCGGAAAGTTAATCCTCCCATAGCAATGTCTAACAAAACGTAATACCTAAAACCAATAATTTAGTATTTAGTCGTGGGAATGTGAAAGCTAGTCTTCGATTCATGGAAAACCCACCTCGATGGCGTAATTTAGCTAACGCGCTTGTCGTGTTGATGCTAGACCACCGTGGACGGGGAGATCGAGGCTCGAATTTCCCCGGTCGGGTGAACTGGGGGGGGTTTTATCTAAATGGTTTTCCACTTCCCTCCACGCAAATGCGGGTTCAATTCCTCTAAATTCAACCCTTACCAATTCATAAATTCATTAGTGTAATTAGTACTTAAGCGTACAAACCGAACGGGTAGTAAGATTCGGTGCTAAATAACAAATAAAAATAATACATGTAAACATTTTATGAGATCCCTGGCCTCTTCTAGACCCCGGGTCCGACGTTCATCCTGTCGGATCCAGACAACTGGGCACCACCAATAGGGGCCAGTGTAAAAAGTAATGTTTTTTTACGTAAATATTCATTTTTGGAGTTGTTTTAAAAAGTGTGTTTTTAATTGTAAAAATAAGAAGGGTTTGGTTAGGTATTTTTCGTGTTTTTTATTTTGTGAAATTTTAAAATTTTCAAGTATAAAGTTTGCCCCGGCCTTAAAAATGTGTGATTTAATTGTTAAAAAAAACTAAAATTAGGTTAGGTTTTGGTATTGTTAATAATTTTTTATGGGTTTAATTTTTTCAACCAAGTAGTCTGACTTTATAAATACAAACAAATTAAGGTTCCTCCGTTATGATTTTTTTTTTAAACTACTCCAAAAATTATTATTGACGTAAAAGACGACCATTACGTTTTTTAAACTGCGCCCCGTCTTGCCAGCGCTCCGGGTTTGGGGGCGCCCAGTTGTCATAGACCGACCCCCTGCACACCTCTCACATAGGCTCTGTTTTTACCCCATTTCACAAACCAATGTCCCGTGATTCGAATGCAAAACAGTGTCTAGTGATTTTGTTTTGCTTACCATGTGCCAGATATCTTACATCGCATTGTGTTGGCGCGAACCAACTGCCTGAAGTTGCTTGATGTGATGGGCTAATTTATTTTCCGTTCTGACACCTAGTTGTGAATTTGGACCTAAGGTATGCTTTCAAAAATACTTATTTGTCGTCGACACGAGGTGGATTTAGAATTTTTAATTTTCTACTTGAAGCGTGTACGGCCAAGAGTTTATTTATAGCTTCTGTAGCTCGTAGAAGATTCTCTGACCAAGATCCTTTATTCGATTTTCTCACATAAACGTTTGGCATTCTAAACCTATAAGGAAAAATACCAAGAATAAACACACTGTTTTATAAAAACAGCTCTGAAAAAAGCCTAGCAATTGCAAATTTCAATTTATGCTATAATATTTCCTAAAGATGTGTAAAATTCAAATAAATGCAGTAGATAAAATGAAAACAATGATTATTTTGAAATGAATTATTTTAATAGCTGCTCTTATTGAAACAAATTAAAATCCTGCGTAAGATCTCCTCACTGGGACGGAAAGATTGCGCCATGGACAAAATAATAATAAAACACCGATAAACGCCAGGATTGACGTATGAATTCAACTGAGGCCTCTACGAGTTTACTGCTCCTAGCGTAGCTGCACGCGCATCTTTCCCATTTTACCCAAATTTGAAGGGGCAGACTTACCACCGCGCAATTTCTCCTAACTTTACCTTACATCTTTTATTTTGGTTATAAATTTGTTATTATTATTATTAGCACCGCGTCTTACTACCGATTCGGGTTATACGCACTTACGCTAATGTGTATGGTAGGGTGATTGTGAGATGAAATTAGGACCTACAGTTTAACGTGGAATCCGAACCACGGTGGAGGCCTGGCATTCCCCACATTCACAAGATGTCTTGTCAGAGGTGAAGGAAGGTTTGGTAATCAGATAAATCTGTCCCGGGACGAGGATTGAACCCCGGCCGCCAGTACAGAAGTCTGACACCTAAATTTGTTATTAACATTCGTTTTGCCCGTACACAACGATTGAAGTTAAGTAAAAGCATTGATAAGAAAGTACTTTTTCAATTTAAGTTATTTTCGGTGAACATATTCGCTGTGGGTCGATTGCGTACGTTAACGCGGGGTATGGCTGTAGTGACAGTATGATAAACACGAGTGAGTCGCGATGTCCCTTGTCTACTTTCTAACGCTTCCTATCGTTGCTTGGTACGGGTATCGGCTACCACTATGTAACAAAATGTCACGAGGTCAGGGAAGCCGCCACCATCACCACACCGTCCTACGGAATGGGTGGGACAAGACTAGAATTTGTCTAGAGAAAAAAGAAAACCATTGAATGCCGCACCAATGTTTCAAGATTTGAACATTGGCTGTATTTGACTCTCAGCACTGATGATTCCGACAACAAGGGCCAAATAAATGGTATAGTAGAGTTCAGAGATTAGCCCCATTTGACCTTACCTGCTTGTTTTTTATTTTAGCACTGCATCTTACTAAATGTTCGGTTTACACGCATATGTATTAAATTACACCAATGTATTAGGATGAGGAAGG
Organism: Timema cristinae; assembly: GCA_039000515.1. Classification (NCBI taxonomy): domain Eukaryota; kingdom Metazoa; phylum Arthropoda; class Insecta; order Phasmatodea; family Timematidae; genus Timema; species Timema cristinae. Next base: position 57,478 of record JBCFYV010000559.1, on the reverse strand, counting down.
TTAAATTGATTGGAACTGTACCCAAATTTGCGAAGAGATAAAGTGGAAAACCATTTAAAGAAAAAGACCCCTCAGTAGCCCTAATCCCAATAGGGATTTAAACCCTGAAACCTATCAACCAGAAATACAGCCCTTGGTGACCTGGAGTTCTACATTTATCGTGCTGTGCGTAGAGGTTTAAACCGTACAAGCATGACACTATACACATTGAGAAGAATCCTGGGTATTCAGTGGTAGAGCATTTGGAGCGCTAATCCAAAGGTTCGGGTTTCGTTACAATGTCAAGTTGTAAATTTCCAACTGAATCTAAATGATTATGACCAAATCCGCGCCAAATTGTTTTTTTCCCCAATGGAAAACTGGCATGCTTAAAACACTGGCGTGGGGTACATCTCTTTTTTGGGAATAAAAGCTAGAAACAAAATTGGCAGAAAGCAAAATATTAGAAATAATATTAGGTGCATTGCCAATGATACTGCAGTCATATAACTTTTAGAAATCAAATATCTCCAAGTCATTTGCATTTTCTCAATAGCGAAAATCCCCATCGGAAATTGAATCTGTTGTAAAAAAAAAAGGATGGCCGCTTCAAGACCTCTAAACAAGCTCTTTGTCTAAATTTTTCAAAGTCAAAAAATATCCTGAATTATTCCTACGTGCTGGCCCTAAATGGAACCGAAGTTGTCCTGGTAAGAGAGCCCCCAAAAGTTACAAGGGCCCCACTCAGCTCGAATAGATAAGGTAATTTTCTCGGTTCACATGAAAATTACGCTCACGTATAAAACAATTTACTGGACATCCCGTTACTGTCAGGCAGAGCTTTTCATTTAGTATATTTCCAAACCAGATTCAAACCGATATATTTGCTCTATTATTGTTTTTTTTTATTACAAAATGTATTTTTAAACCCTCATTCTAAGCAATAAATGTTAGTGCAATTACTTAAAATGTTAAACTTTTCCCCGGTTCCTCTAATTTCATAGTTTTTGTTGACAGAGTGCGTACGCGAAAGTCGATAATGCTCCTAAAATAGAATATATTAATTTTTTTTAAATATTCCAAAGACCTATTGAGAACATTATATTTAGTGTTTTTTTACAAAGCTATTGAAGAGAGAAAAAGTGTTGACCAATAACTAATATCGCAATATTTGTCCTCAAAAGAGATGAATTCATCGGATTTGATGATACAAAGAATACAAAATCTTTTACAATAAAGATGTCTATTATTGCCCATTTTAATGGACAGCATTTCCATTACATAGTGTTTATGCTCGGTGGTAGATCGACCTTTGTTAAACAACAATATATCTAACGTGATTCCATGTGTTTACGAATCTATACTATCTATACTAATATCTATATCTACACTAATATTATAAAGAGGAAAGATTTGATTTTTTGTTTGTAATGGATAAACTCAAAAACTACTGGACCGATTTTAAAAATTCTTTTACCGATATAAATCTATATTATCAGCGAGTAACATAGGCTATATTTTATTTTGAAAATTTAATTTATTCCTCATAAAAATGTCGATAGTATATTATATAGTCGTTGGAAAAAAAAAGTTGTTGAAGGGAAAGTGGGGTTGTTGAAGGGGGCGGGGGTTAGGGGTGAGGAAAGAGGAATGAGATGAAAATAGGAGGGAGGATAAAAAGAGGAAGGGGGCTATACAGTGATGGTAGGACTATTTAAAAAAAAAAGTAAAAAAAAAGTTTTTATATATTGACATGATGGATGATTTGAAGCTTTGTTTTAAAGGATTCTTTACAATATTTTTTTACGAGGAAGGGGGCTAGTTTCCAATAAAATATCTGATAAAACCTAGATATAAATATCTAAGAGAACCCCTTCAGTGGCCTCATGGACTAACGCGGTATTCTCGCAGTAGATTAGACTGACGATAACGGAGAGATCAAGGTTCAAATCTCGAACAGGTGTACTGAGAGTGGTTTTACTTGCAAATGTGGGTGACCTCTCACTAAATAAAACCTCCCTAATCTTAATCATTAGCGTAACAAACCCGCTTTGGTGGCCGCGTGATATAACGCGCTACTCTCTTGTTAGACTAGACTGCCGAAGACGGAGAGATCGGTGTTCACCGGGGGGGATTTTTCCTAAATAGTTTTCCACTCTCCCTCCACACCAATGCGAGTGCACTCCTCTCTATTAAACCCTGAATAGGCGTATAACCAAAACGTGTAGTCAAATGAGGTGCTAAAAAAAGTGTAATTAATGCATAAGCATATAACCTGAACGAGTAGTAAGAGGCGTTGCTAATTATATATATATACCCACAAGCATTTTTCAGGTATAATTTTGAGAACGTCAGCTCAAACAAAACCCTTCGACGCGCTCTTGCTCCACAGGCTTCCAATTCGTAGCGAAACGATGCAAATTCAAGGATTAGCACAAGATAGAGCCATAATTTATTGAATGACAGCTCTGAGGGACTTGTTAGTTTGATACCAGTACTAAGTTTAAGTATCCAGTCACTTGTTTAAGCGGCTTGTATTCATGAGGACTAAGGGATTGTATGTAGAAAAGGGTGTCAATAATTTATTAGTTCCTGTGTAAGGGTGGTAAGGAGAGTTTGCCCCGCTAAGTGCTGGGAGGGTTGAAGGTTCTCGCTGTAGGAAAGGGGTCCCTTGGCCCTCATCTTACAAGCAACACCTGCTGCTGGTGGTGTTTAACTATTAACCGCGGTGTAGTGTACTTGTCCTCGCTGGTACTGCACCTGTTGGAACGAGAGAGAACGGGGTTGAGGTAGAGTCTTTTGTTCCCGGAGAGCTTCCCAAGTAGATGGAATGATGCAGTGGGAGGGGGAGCCTAGAGAAACGTGAAGATTGAAATTAATTATATATATTTTATATTATTTTTTAGTACCGCAAATTAATAATAAACCGTACGGGTTTTACGTATGTGGGAAAAAATATGTTAATCTGTTAGGGATGGGGAGGAGGTGAGGTGACCCACATTTACGCGGAGGGGGGGAGTGGGAAATCATTTATGAAAAAAATCAATACACCCCCTACTAGGTTTGGAACTCAAATACCTCCTATCATCGGCAGTCGAGTCTTTTGTTAGAATATGCCCGGGAAATGTTGGTTGTTCATTAAATACTGAAATGTTTGTTTAATTAGTTGACGTTTTATTAAGAGATAACTTGCGGCCCTGGCGTCAGGTGATTATGTGGAACATTTTTAAAATTAAATAAGTGTGTATTATTATTATTATTATATTATTATTATTATTATTATTATTATATTATTATTATTATTATTATTATTATTATCTGCATCGACACATGCCGGTCATTAGCGCTCAAAATAAAGAAAATGTATAGTAAAATCTCAGTATAGAAAACAAGAGAGTATATAGCCTACACCTAAAAAACGCAGGTGTATACACTACATTAAATAAATACAAATAACACATAGTGAAATTCCTTAGGATAAAATAAATAGGCATAATACATCTGCTTAAAGTAGCAGATGTGTAAAAACTAAATAAAAATTCACAATTATTAAAATAAAATAAAATTGGTAAAACTAATTTCAATATGAGATAATATCCAAGTGAGACATTCTATAAAGAGTGAACTCAAGAGGAAATAAAAAGTATTAAAAAATTCCCCTGGCGTATGAAACGGAGGAAACATATTACTCCATCCGCACTATCGCGTAATAAAAAACAAATGTCACCTTTAAAATCAAGAGCCAGGCGAATAGGGCATACTTGCGACACCCCACCAAAATGTGATACACACTAAGGGGAGCATCGCAAAATTACCACACTTTGTAAAAATAAAATTTGAAAATTGATGTACTAATATTATTTTAATGCAATCAAAAGACAAAATCAATGAAAATTCATTAACATTTAGAAAGATTTTGCAAAAAATAAATTAAAGTGTTAAGATCTTTATTTAAAAAAATTGAGCTATAGAAATCTGAATAAAAGACAATTTTAGCATACATTAACATTAGAAATTTTAACAAACAAAAGATTAAATGCGGAATAAAAAACTGACTATAGATGAAATTTTAAAAATTTAAAAATTATTTGTAAATAAAAATGATCAATATAATATGTAGAAAAAAAAATTATATGTATTTATAAAGAGATTTTAACTATACACTAAAATGATGAATTGTATAGAAATAGATGTTACCTTATTGGTACACTTTAAAACAAGTGAAATTGTATCATTAGGCATGTCAAACGCAGACGCTACATGCATACTGATTGATACATGTAAATTTAAATGTCAGACTTTATTTATACATATAAAAAGAAAAGTCCTGACTCAATGACTGCCTCATCAATGCCCAACCCCAAATCCTTGGACTTAGAAAGCTGAAATTTTGCACAGAGGTTTTCTTTATAGTGTAGATAAGGAATAAGGTAGGATTTTTGCGATTCTCACGGGATAGGGAATAGAAGGATTTATATTTTCGCCTTAAAGTTGCCTTATTTCCGTAAACTATAATTATTAGAGACTTCAAATTTGGCATGTAAGTAGGTAATTATAATCACTAATAATGGTTTTCAGGATTTTCCGAAATTCCCACGGATAAGGAATAAAGAGGATTTATATTTTCGACTTCAAGTCGCCTTATTTCTTATTAGATCAATGCTCAGCCCAAACCCTAGACCTGGAAAGATGAAATTTTACACGGAAGTGTTCCCTTTATGATGTAGACAAGAAATAAGGCTGGATTTTTTTAATAACAACCTAAGTAATTTTAGCCTCAGTTTCTGGATTTAACAATAGGTGGCGCGCCAGTCATTTAAAAAAAGAGTGAAAACGCGATCGAAGTCGCGGTCAACAGCTAGTAAACAATAAATATTGATAAAAATTATAATAATACACGCCTAGGATATTCTAAAATTATGGATCTTCTATGAATCCACCCTTAGTATGTACACGTAATTTGTACACCATTATTTTGACCTAAGAAGGCATTTTACGAAATCACCTTTCTTATTATGTATTAACTAAATTGACTGAGATGTTAAGTTTTTATGTGTAAGGTATTACGTCCTTTAGAGTTTTTTGGTCGCATTGAAGAAGCGAAGTAAAAGAGGCTTCGGTTTCATTGTGTTTAGTGTGTGGCTTTTGTAAATGACTAGCTGACGTCTTAAAATCGCGAAGAATTGTCTCCGAACAGGTAAAACAACGTTGTTCATTCAACTATTTGGGGCTGGCTGTATTCTGCGTAATCTATGGAAGTGGACAATCGTCGTCTTGGTTGGGGATAAGTGAAAGCCACTACGAGATACCCAGAGCCATAGATTGTTGACAGATAATTGTATCTGCCGTTCACCCTGTGGAGACTTGATGAACTGCAATAAAATGCGTAGTCATCCACGGAAAGGTATGAACCGAACAGGTGAGCTCACATAGTCCGCAATGCCATTTATTGCGATGGCGAACAACGTACCACTTAAAAACGCTGCTCTGAGGCACCCCATTTTTTAAATAAATTCATCTGATAAGATATTATTTAACCTTACTCAGAAGTGCTTATCTGACATAAAATTATATCACACGAACTGCTGTCTCAAGGCGAACAAGGTGATCCACGTGGATCGGTTACGCGGAAACCACATTGCATATCGGATAGTAGATTGCGAGATTCCAAATAACATGTAAATCTTTTATTAATAATTTTCTCTAATATTTTGCATACACAAATAGTTAAGACTATGGGTCTATAGCTAGTTGGTTCTAATTTATCCTTGCCATTTTATGAATAGGGTTAACGGTCGCTTGTCTCCATAGTGATAGGAACTGATGAGATTCTCAAACACTATTGTAGAGGTCCTAAATAAATGGCAGTCCAACAGGGTGTAGCGGGCGCAACATTTCGTAATGAATATCATCAGGGCCGGAAGCTGTACTGCCCGCCTGCGAATATGCATAGTTCAGTTCATCTATAGTGAAAGGGGAGTTATAATCCTCCCCCGAATTTAACCAAACTCGATAATATGGCGCTCGATGTTCCGCTTATGCAATGCGAACTCGTTAGAGTAGCTCGCAGTAAATATATATATAGCGACGAACACGAGCCCAATACAATGACGGCGCCCACAAGGGAGGAGACAAAGAGAACCTTTAGATATGATGGCAGGTATATTATTAATTAAATTTTTGCTACTACATAATTTACGAATACTATCCCAAACCTTAGGTTATGGGAGTGCGAATTGTAAGGTAGAAAATAAATTGTCTCCGAGACTGTCTTCTGCTTTCACGAATGATACGGCGAGCTCGAGAAACGTAGAATCCGGAATGACTCCAGATACACATAGCAGCCACGAAGCCTTCGGGTTGTCAGCAGGGCGGAAAGTTGGTCTCCTGCAAACATAAGATTAAAAGATGCAGGGATAAAATTAGCAGTTTAATTTCCTCGACATGAGCATGAAAACCCCCATAGTTCCATTGTAGTAGCGGCATTTTATTATACAAAAGTATTTTAGTCCACGCAATCCATAACACTATCCCTAAGAAATAAAATTGATTTAGGACCTTTCAAGCCACGTGCTTTAAAGAGTCTGTTCTAGCCCTCGCTCTTTATGAGAGGTTTTGATTTTAATAAAGACTAAGGTGATGAGTCCTTCAGGGAGGGCTTAGGCACCGACTTACCTTTTTTTGTTATTTTTATTTCGCAGTTCCTCGCTGGGCTTTTTTCAGAGCGCCGGTGGGACTCGCCCCCACACCCTGCCTCTGTAGTCACAGAGGAAAGAATGGACGGCCCAACAACGGCCGCAGGTTGTTTTTTTTCTCCGAGGCAGAACCGGCGGGTTCCCAGAGGTGGGCTCGGGGTGAGGGGTGGTTTCCTCGAGGAGGCTCCTCGGTGGTACGGATGGCGAGAGACGCCTTGGTGCAGAGACGACCTTGGTGGCAGTTTCACCCCCTGTAAAAATTCGGCCCACCTTAGTTGGCGCGACATCACTATGAATGTCTCGAGTAGAGACCAATGGCACAGTCACGTGGACATCTTAGCGACATTAACTGCGCAATGGCAGTTAGGACAGTTAAAGTTCTGGCTGACAATCTAGCTAATATGAAGTTTGAAATACCGGAGTCCTGACTAGATAAGTATTCCTTGCGTGCCTGGGCATATGAGATCTTTTTTTCGGATTGAATCTCCAGACTTTTTTTTCTACCTTCCATTTCGGACAAGCCCGAGATCAGGCAGAGTGTGGACCCTTACAGTTTACGCAGAACTTCGAGACTCACATGGTGTTTCGTGAGCCTCTTGTCCGCAATCCGCACAGATCGGCTTACCAACGGCATCGCAGGCTTCAAATTCTTGGCATTGAAAACAGCGCCGAGGGTTAGGGACATACGGCCGAACCCGAGCACGTGAAACCCGCTCGGACCTCCTTTGGAAGAGTAGGTGTCGCAAAAGTGGAGGATATATGTATCTAGTTTTTTCTCTACTGTATATTATTTTTGGTGACAATAAGGTACACTTCGGTGACGTGCTGAGGGGAAAGCTCCTCACAGATTTCCTCAATGCTCACGCAGTCGAGGTCATAGCAAGTGACCACTCCCTTGCAAACATTGATGAACCATTGAGGTTCCACCTTCACCGTATATGAGACGTATTGCTCAACGGTATTTCTGAGATTGTCATTAGTCTTGAAGACTGAATATCAGTCATTGTTTGTATCATGATGGTGCCATCACGCAGTTTTCTGATGATACGTCACATTGTGCTGCACCATTTATTACTCTTTCGAGGATAAATAATGGTCTGACTCGCTTTAGGCTCTCATTACTCTCCATTCCAGACATCACTAGGAAGAGGGGCGTAGGTCTCACAACTTCCTGAATTTTCAAAGTTGGACTATACAGCCTTTTCCACTTTCGCCTCTTTTCTGAATTACGGCCCTGGGAAAGGCCGGGCAGTGAGATGCCCAGCAACATTTGGCAGTAAAGTGACATCGGATATTAAGGTTTCAACGAGACAAAAGAATTGCCCATGCCAATTTGGTACAACCTGCATAATACTTGGACGTAGACCCAGGGTGATCCAAGTGGTATTACCACATATGGCCCGTTAATTGTCCCGACGAAAGGCCCCATACGACGCTAGACATGACAATCTTCGCATGGGTAATCGCCAGGAAAGAAGTCATCGCAGCAAATCGGTGTAGTAAAGTGCCAATTTTACGTCCGGGCCCTTATGGAAGCAACTGGTCTTTTCTCAAAGTACCGTAACCCGGTTATTGTCATCCCTAAGGCCGTCTACTAAGATATTACAACCAGCGCACTCTCATAAGGAGCTCAAAAGCAATGGTAGCCAATAATCATCCGAGAGAGCCGTGTTGCCTGCCAGGTCATCAAAAGAAGAGGCCTAAAGGCTTTCGTGCAGGACTGAACGGCAGGGGAAGGGAATCAAGAGGTAAGTAAAGAAAATCGAAAGGGAGAAGAAGGAAAAGAAATAAAGGGAAGGAAGAAAAAAGGATGTGAAAGGAAAGATATAGGATAAATTTGTCCTTCACGAGGTGCGTCCGCACAAAAGCCTCCCCTTTAACTCACCTCTTACAAGCAGGGGTTACTGCGAGATTATTCTAAACCCCTTCACACAGGGGGGGAGATCTGTTAAAGAAGACTATTGCTCCAATTCCGGGAAGATCCAATGTTGAGGGACTTTTCAAGAACCTAGAGATTTTTGAAAGCAAGTGAGATGAAGTGATAATATTGTGTTGGGATGTGCAATGATGGTACTCCTGCTATGCTTGGAGAAAGGAGTGGTTTATAAGCTCACGTGAAAGGAGGGCTCCCAATGCCATCTGGACATGAGTAACTGAACTAATTGTTGCATTTAGTTCCATCATTAAAATAGTGAAACTACATTAAGACAAGACCAACTGAATAAACGTTTTGTTTGCTGCTTTATGCGAGGGAACAGGGGTTGAACACAGTTATCTCTTACACTACTGTGCTGCATGCTGGTTGTCACGCGGGAAATTGCTTGCAAGAGTGTTTGAAGACAAGGATAAATTAGTCTTTACACCAAAGACGGTGACTACCCAAGGAATAAAATTAAGATAAATGAAAACAGTTTTTTGTGCAAACTAGCGTACTTGTTGATTATATTGAATAATTAATGTTTTTAACACGTCAATGCAGGTTCTAATCGAACATTTCCATTTCAAGTGACAAGGTGAAGCTTTTATTGATAAACTAGATCTATGGCTGGCAAAAGTTGAAGAAAGTTTACTTGACATGTTCCCAAAACTCAACGAAACTATTGAACACAATGTCCGGTATGCCTTTAAAACATTTTTTTGAAGTTATACTTCTTTAGCGCGTTATGAAAAAAATTATGAGAGTGAAATTTTAGATGCGCGCGCATCACTGTAACACAAAAGTAACATGTTGAAGCTAAACCGCTCATTAAGTCTCGAAAAAAAAAAAAAAAAGCTACCAACAAAATAGAAATAGAACCTCTGTTAATCGCGCATGTTGGTACGCTCGTCGCCTCTGATCACTGTTTTCATATATATAATATTTATCCACATGTTTCTAGTTCTACATTCACGCACGTGTTTTAGTTTCATACAAGTGCGAATTATATATGTGCTAATAAATTATATTCAGTAGTGATTTAAATTGAATAATTTTGATTAATATTATTTAACTATTCGAAATATTAGTGAAAAAATTGTGCTTAGACTTTTTCAAGTGCTCCAATATAATTGAGGTTAACTATCCGTATGTATTATTTATTGATATAAATTAAAATATTATATTTAACATAATTAATACTAAATATTATTAAATTATTATTGTTAAATATTTATTATTGTTATTTAATATTTACAAAATAAAGAAATACAATTATTGAATGATGCCAAAGAATTATAACTTCTCACGCCGCGTACATAAGTATACACACCCATTTTTTTTATTACCAACCACCTAATATTTCTAAAATAGGGCTCGAATAATATTTTAAGGAACCCCTTGATGATATCAGTCAAAATATGTGGATTTTAGAAATCCGTTTTCTGTAGAGGCAAGAGAGAGGCTTCCAATTAGTGGGGGGGAAAAACTGATAAACATGTCCTCTGTCCCACAGCGGCACACAATTTTAAAACATGTGAGCTCATGCAGTTTTTGGATTCAGGCTGAAAGTCAGTGCCCAACAATGATTGCCAAATCCGTAGCAGTACTCTTGCCGTTTTTCCACGTCCTATTTCTGTGAAACCGGATTTTATACTGCGGCTGCCATTAAAACTAAATATAAATGATAGGTTTAACATAGACGGATCTCAGATTGACTATTTTTTACCTAGTGCCAAGTTTAATAAACTATGTGAATCAATGCAAGTTCAAAAATCCACTTACTGTACAGTTTTATGTTGGTTTCTTTTGACATTGTTTATACTACCCCAGACAACTTGTTTTTTTTTAATGTTTATTAAAAGTGATTGATACATTTTTATAATAGTTATATAATCATTTTGTATCAATTAAAAACCTAGGATCCAAATTCAAGGCGTAGCGACAATCTCAGAGGTAAAAAATTGGGGTCGCACTCCGAAAAAGGTTGGAAACCACTGATTTGAACTAAGAGAGTAGTTTATACAATTGCTGGTTACATTTTATTTCAATTATAATTGGGCATTATTTAGATGCGGGTTTTTGTCCCTTAAATTTGGACAATTACCCAAAGCATTTGGGAAATATTTGAGTTTGTCTTTTCAAGGCAAACAACTTTTTTTTTTTTGAGAACAAATCGTGTTGAAATTTATTATTTGGTCATATTAGTCCTCTCATATGTATAAGGGTATAGAATTATCTATTATATACATTGCAATGTTATGTAAATGCATCATAGAATCTTCAATCGACAATCAACAGGGAATATTGTCACCCCCCTCCCCCCAAACCCTACCATCATTGTTATTAAAATACTATTAAAAATTCTCAGCCTTGATCTAAAAAAAAAACATATTGATTTATGTCTCGCTTATGATTAACTTTATAATGAACGTTTTAAGGTTGAGCTATAATTATTTATAAGGTATTTTTGCGAATATCAGAGGACTTTCTGAAGAGAAAAAAGTATATATTGTATATACTCAACAAATAAATAGAAAATGTTGTAGTCGAGTGGACATGATCATTCGCATTCCAGCATAATAAGGTCAAAGATATTCTCAACATTTGTGTGTTCCTTTTTGAACAAATGTTTCGTTTGATGAGAGAATGATCAAACATCCGGTACATGTTTGATGTGTCACCCGTGTGTGCATGGTATTTGCCAGGATTCCAGGCCTGCCGCTCAACAACGCCAACAATACTACACACACAAATCTAGTAATCACGAGACTGCTCAGGTAGAGACATAGTTGTTTGAAGCACAGTCAAAAAATAAAAAACTGTTTTTTCAAGGTGTATTGAGAAAACGGGAGGGTTTCTGCAGTTTTTTCTAGCAAAACTTTTTTTAGTCAAAATAAAATCAAATAACATACAGTAACACATATGTTTAGTTTTATTCACGTTTTGATACCACTTTACTTCTTTAATATCTATCAAGGGTGTCCTGGAATTTAATGACAATTTTTTACCTTCTTTAAAAAAAGTTTCTCATCTAATGTTGCTATGCTCAACATAGATATTTAAAAAAATGTTGATATCACAATTACGGAAATTAAACACTATGTTCCAACTGGAGAATATTGTATTTGTTTTTAACCAAAAAAGTGTGGCTATAAAAACACTGGCCTTACACCACATCTTAAGGATAGTATTTTAATCAGATATATTTCACTGAAATTATCTCTCTCGTACTGGATGTAATAATTGACAGCGTACATACTTAGTTTTTAACTCAAGTAAAAATAGATTAAATAGTGTAGACTGCGTTAAAACGATAATATTTGCAGTTCATATTACTACCCGTCCGAACTATCACAATTAATTACGTTAGTAAAGTCGGAGTCAAGGAGGCATAATTGAGAGAAAATCCACCCAAATTTTCGAAGAGAAATATCGGTAAGATATATATTTTAATTACCGTAGTATATGACCGAACTGGATTAAGATTCCTCAAACTACATTTAAACAAACACTTGCGTGGTCTAGCTGACAGACTAAAGGTAATATCAATGGTCTGGTTTGCCGGTTATTGGAAAGTCAGGGTTCAAATCTGATCAGATTTACGGAGATTGATTTTTACTAAATGTTTCCCATTCTTCTTTAAATCAATTGTAGTAACAGCTACACAAATTCTATTTTCCTCAATCTTACTGAATTATTCCGGACGGGACACGAGACGCAGATTTTTAAAAAAAGTGAAGGCTTTGAATGATATTCTTATTATATAAAAATATATAGAGAGCAATCAAATGCTATAAATGTTTAATAGTTTGTCTCGGCCCAATCCAAATTCTATATTTTATGAAGACATTCCCTGTATTCAAGAAGCCCAATGATTTTAGAAAATTGGAAAACCATATGGAGTTGAATAGGTTTCAGCAACCAATTTTAATCTATTAAAAATCAACATCAGCTAATGCACGTGCTAAAAACTTACCTTTATAAGCATCCCTATTCACAAATTTGAGTTCTATTCCCGTTAATTTCACAGTCGAAACATCACGGTCGTGGAATGCGCTACCTCCCTCAGTAAGGGGACTTGACTGGGTCGGCTGCTTTCAAATCTGCAGTCAAAAGGAATATTATTTCTAGGAGAATCTGGCTCTTCATGCTTTTGTAAACCTAACAAATAAACTGTTTATAAATAATACTGGGATAATTGTATGAATGAAGGAATTAATGAAAGAGTGAGTGGAAGTAATCTAACGATTATATTTAAAATTTAGTCAATCATTTTGTAGTCACTATTGTTATTATAAGCTTGTTGTTTTAGTTGGTAAGTTGTGGTTTTAAAAAAAAGTTAAAAAAAAATTAATATAGAATTTTTTAATTTATTAGGTATGAATAAATGAATTTATCCCCAGAAACTGCTCAGCGGTAAGACGAAAAAAACCCCTTCTCTCAAGACTCCTGACTTTACCTAAAGCGTTTGTGTATTTTTCACGAAAATCACCAAAAGAGACCATGCAAACATTGTTAATATTGAAAGTTTACTTTACAATTTGAAAAAGAAAGGTTCTACTAAACAAATTAGATTAATGATTTAAAAAAAAGCCGTATCTGATGTGAAGTGTATTTGACAGTGGAAAGAGTAAAATTATTTTGTAAGGTGGTTGGCCCAAATAAGGCGATGCTTTTAATATGGCCACATATCGATATCTCGGGAAATACATGTATACTGCAGAGGTGGCAGCATTCAGTAGATCCACAACAGAGCAGTCTCTGTTGGATATAATTTGAACTCCTCGCTATCACTCCATCTCGGCCATTTTGTAAGCGCTGTTCATGAACTGTGGCTGTTCTAATATTTAGTGTGCACATTCTACGTTACAGTCAATGGTAAGTAGCATTTAAATATTATTTATTTTTAAATTCGTACATCATAATTAATCCTCTTTAAGCATGTGGAATGATATTTTATAAATGTTACAATAGTATGCTGTAAAAAAATAATAAAGATTTACATGCAAATAGCCCCAAATAAGGCCATGGGTGGCCTTGTTTGGGGAAATCCTGTGGCCTTGATAGGGCACACGTGCTCTTATTAAATGCATCTTAATTATTTTAAACTTTAATTTGTTCGGTAATTTCAGAGAGCTTTTAATGTCCTGAAAATTTATTCATCAATGTTTTAAAGAGCTCTTATAAACATAGATACATCATAAACAGCCAAATATGCATATATGAATGTATTTGGGGTGAAGAATGGGGTCATGTGACACTTCGCATCTGCGCTGTTGCTGAAACCGACCGATTAATTAGGGGTAAGATAATAAAATTTTACGAAGGTAAATTAGATTAAAATGAAGCATCGATGGACCTAATATATGTAAAGAAAACAAGAATATCCTGATAAAACCCATGATCAGGCAGTAACCATTCATCATGGTTTCCATATTTTTTTTATCACTTATAGCTTATTTTCCCACTTTCCAATGAAATTTGTGTATACACTAAATAAATTGATGAAGATAAAGTGTGAAAATTAAAATAATTTTAAAATATCATGAAACCTTACATGAGTATGTTATGGTTTTGATTACAGATAACAATGGCTCCCGTGCAGTTAAAACTGCGAAGAGCTCAATGGACAAGTGAGAAAATTAAAGCGGCTATAGCAGCCATCCCATCCACAATGGACGTTCTGTCAAAGGTGTGTCATCTGAATTTGATATTCCACGAAGAACACTACGCAACCATTTGATGTCAGGCAAGACAGACAGAAAATTGGGAAGACCTTCTTTCTTGACTATGGAACAAGAGATAAGTTATGTGGAAGGCTCTTTCGGCTAGCAGATGTTGGTATTTCCCATCACTAGTAATGTTCTAAAAAGATGTATTTATTCGTTCTGCAAAGAAAATAGCATTCAAAACCATTTAACTGACTGAAGTGTAAAAGCTGGACGCCGGTGATTGGAACTATTACTGAAACGACACCCAAATGTAGCAAACGTAGAACTCAACATTCAATCCCGGAAGAGCTTCCAAACTGAATCCTTATATTGTCAAAAATTTCTTTGTAAAACTTAGAGATGTTATGCTAGAAATTGATGTAGCTGATAAACCTCATTTGATATATAATGTTGACGAAAAAGGTTGTAGATTGACACTACAACCATCAACAGCAGGTTTTTGCTCGTAAAGGTGTAAAACGCGTGCACATCGTAGCTCCTGAGCATGCAGAAAACGTTACTGTTGTTACATGTGGGAATGCTATGGGACAGTTTGTGCACCAATGGTTCTATTCAAAGGACAAAGACTGAAGCCAGAATGGGAAGAGAACTTACCACCAGGATCAAATGCTGTAATGACACTTAAAGGAAGCATGACATGTGAAACCTTGTCACAGTGGATTGATCACTTTGCTAAGTACACAGCCATGGCGATAGAGCGCTGCTCATCTTTGATGGTGCGTCTTCACATCTAGATGCGACTATTGTTTCGGCAGCAGACAGATATAACATAACAGTTTTTGTTTTGCCAAGCAATACCATACATGAACTACAGCCTCTAGACAAAACAGTCTAAGTCTTTCGAGTCATTTTGGGATGACGAAGTTCTGAAATTCTGGATGATTCATCCATATAGGAAAATAAATCGTAGCATATTCGGGAATATATTTTCCAAGGTATGGCTAAGGTATATGACCCCAGCAAACTTAATCTCTGGGTTTAAAGCGACAGGAATTTACCCATATAATCCTGATTTTGTCCCTGAAATTGCATTTGCTCCTCCCTCTCTGACTAACATTGAAGGCGCAGCTGGTACTCCGGATACAATCAGTAGCTCAGTAGGAGACACTTCACAATTAAATGGAACCCAGAGAGTTTCAAACTCAAAATCAAAAGATGACCTATTATTTCCCAAATTGAACGTGGCTTTGCAGAATATTGCTCCTCAGCCAGCTATCTCAAAATATCCCGTTACAAATGTATCAACTGCTGTTAGTTCAACAACTGAAACTCCTAAATCCACATCAGCAGGCTCTCTCGTCCAGAATACCCTCAACTTCTACACTTCTAGTCTAACCCTATCGACAATCCTGTCCACACCAAAGATGAATCCACAGAAGACACAGCGACGTCAATCTATCAATTTGCGGGCTCAAAAAGTCGTTAAATCTTTGTTTGAAATAAAGAAATCAACAACTATGTCAAAAGCTCCTTGAAACAAATTTTCTAATAATGCAAGCAGCAAGGAGGTGATTCTGCTTAAGGAGATTTGTCACAGCCAAGCACCAGTGGAACTCAGCAACGCAGAGAACACAATACAGCTGAGAATTGGTACTGCTTCCTTTGCAACCAGGATCGTCTTGCTGATTTGAGGCTCTGTGCAAGTTGCAAGAATTATGTGCACGAGGAATGTGTTGGACTAACAAAATCAGACAGATACTTTCTTTTGTCCCCAATGTGCCTGATATTTTTTTTTTTTACAATTGATATTGGATGATTAACATCCAAATAATTAACTAAAATAACTACAGAGGTTTTTGAGCTTCTGATATTATTTATTTTAATAATTTTGTACCATTAAAACATTTTCAGAAATTATTTTTATAACTCTTCAAAGTAAATAATTTTGTGTGGCCTTATATGAAACACCTAGTTCCAAACAACGCCACCTTGCATTCATTAAAAAAAATTATGTATATAGTAACTATGTACGTATTGAGACTTATGATAGTATTAACATTAACAAAAATGTATAAAGTATATTTCCTAAAATTATTTCACTCCTATCATAAACGTGAAATTTAAAAAATATATTAAAGCTTAAAGTGGCCTTATTTGGGCAAACCACCTTATACATTTATTGATTTATTAAATATATATAGGCAAATCTAAATTTTTTATTAATTTTATACAGACTCCCGCATTTATATTTCTCCCGTAACAATCGATTTTTTTTTCATATTCTGAAGAAAACGATGAATCGAAGTTTCACTGTATATAAATTGCTTTGCCAACAATGTTCTAGACCCACATACGGAAAGGAGATCGTGTATTAATAATAATTCTTCTTTAGTGGATTGGCTCAGTCTTCATAATACCTATTCAGTATTAATACCATCAGTCAACTCTCTAAAAGGATCCCCCCCTGCTTATAGTACTCCATACCTTCGCCAATTACTAAATGTGTACCTTCAGTTTCACATAGAGCTACAGAGAAACTGCTGAATAAAACTTCTTTGATATCTTCAGATTTAATCACCAATACTAATGACAGGAAATAAAATGATGAGTTTGTTTGATTTCTACTTTCAGTTATGAAGCCGCGTTTATTCATAAAATTAGCTACAATAACTCTTCAAGTAACTCAAAAGGTGCGTAAGATCTGTTTCGATTTGAGTGTTAATTATGTTTGAATATTTTTATAAGTAGCTGGATAAAGATGGTAAAAGTGTGAATGATTGGACACACATGCTGATATAAGTGCATATGTCATGTTCACTACGGCTCCATCTCTCAACTGCGTAGTTAACCAGTGCGTATAGTTTCGGTGTCGTAGGGTTCTGTCTTACAGCATTTTACGGTCTTTCATGTGTCTCAATTTCCCTTATAGTGCACTTATTAGAAATATGTTCCCAGAATTCTTCCAATTAGGTCTCACTAAGCGTCGAACTAAGCCCCCCGTAGGATCAATACTGCTTTGAGACACCTGGATGCTCCCACACATGTCCCATGTGAGTACAGTGGTGGATCCCCTGCATGGAAAAAAAGATATTGGTTTCAACAGTTTTGATTAATGTTGTAAAAAATTAATGACTAGCACTTCCCTCGCCTTATCTCCTACATGACCTAATCAATAACGCTTTCAACCTAGTTCTAATGTGCAGAAAAACAAACTCTCCAGTAGTTAGATTACTAAATTTAGTATGATAACCAATTATTTCTATTAAAATACATAATTTTCCTAATAATAATAATAACACATTTTAGGCCCATGTACATATTTATTAAGTTTATTTTGACTGACTTTTTTGTGTGTTTGAATTAGAAATTTGTTTTTATTATTATTATTAGCACCGCGTCTTACTACCCATTCGGGGTTATACGCACTTACGCTAATGTGTAATGGTAGGGTGATTGTAAGATGAAATGAAGGACCTACAGTTTAACGTGGAATCCGAACCACGGTGGAATTTGTTTTTAAAAAGTGTGTTTCAAGTTCCTTTTTATTTTATTATTATTATTATTATTATTAGAAAATATTAATTAAAAGTAATTATATAAACTTATTTACTTACATACTTACTAAATATATGGCATTAGGAACTCGAAAGTTTATTACTGTACCGCACTCACAAAAGTACGCCACCTTGAGCTAATTCTATCCAGTCTATCTCATTACACCCTATCTCTATCAGATCTATCCAAATTTTATCCTCCCATCTTACTACGTACGGGTCTTCCCAGTGTTCTTTTCCCATTGGGTTTGCTATTCAATAACTTGAACGCGGTTATAGATACTCCCATTCGCGCTGCATGAACTGCCTACCGTAACCAGCAAGATTTTATTAGCCTAACAATGTGTGGTGATGATTACAGGGTATGCATCTCATCATTATGTAGCCCCCTCCACTATCTTCATACATTATTGCACCAAATATCTTCCTAAGCACCGTTTTCGAACATTCTAAATTTATTTTCGTCAATTAAAGTAAGAGATCATGTTTCGCACCCACAGAGAACTGGTAAAATTACGGCGTATTCTCAGTATATATATATAATTATAAACTAGCAATATTGTTATTATATATATAATTATAAACTAGCAATATTATTATTATTACAAGTAAGCCCGTACGAAACTTTCGCACATTCAACCTTCCCACCCCCACCCCAAAAAATGCATTTTGTTGGGTTGTTGAAATTAAATAATCAGTGAAGTGTATACACAAAATAGCAAAGAGAGTTTATTAATGTGAACGTATTTACAATTTACAATACCCTTTGTATACAATATTTGATGTAAGAATGCAAGCATTTTGAATTTTTTGTTTATCATTTTAGGTAATTGATACAAGAATATTGTTAGATTTAGTGACTCTTGAAAAGGCTACATAGAGTTGTCCATGAGTAAATCCAGCATTTGGCAAGTACAATCCAGCTCTTTGAAGTATTTGTCCCTGAAACTTATTGATAGTCATTGCAAAGGCAAGAGAAATAATATATAGGTTTTTATTTTAACTTAAATTTTAAACAAACCATGTGTTTTAACGTAAACTGTAACGAAAACTATGTCAGAAGTTGGTAAAAAAAAATCTTATCAATTAATACCTTTTTCATCGTTGTAGGTTTTGTGTTGGTTGGGGAAAAAGGATGTTGACAACAGAAATAATATATAGGTTTATTAAAACTATTGGAAATTCAAATTTTGGTTGGATAAAATGATTAAATATATAATTGAAGGAGCCTTTGTAAGCCAATCGCACCCGGACAACATGCCCTGGATCCGCCTTTGCGTGAATCTGGGTCGATCTACAATAGTAGATTACTAATTTTATCATACACTACATCTCTAATGACAGATTGATACTGCATCGTAAAGTTTTCTTTTACAACAGCCAATATACGATCTTGTCAATTCATATTTTCTTCGGATAGTTGAATTTTTTGAAATTATTAATATATTCAATGATAGAAGATGGTTTTGTTAAAGGGCACCAAAACGCATACATTTTCCACTTTTAGTCGCCATAACACACTTGCCGATTATTTATGGTCCATTTCGTGAACAAACTGTTCTATGCATGGACCGCTAATATTTCTCTTCATTGTTGTGTATCGTTGTACTGATATTTCAATACACATTGCACGTGGACTCTTGTTTTAGGGTTTGGTTAGTCATTAATCTCACTCTTAAACTTTGAAAAGCAATACTTGCAAGGTTCCTTAATTTGAGTGAAAGGACTACTTTTTTTCATGTGAAATTTTACTTCGCAATATACACGAAGTTCTGGCATGTTGCCAAAAGTGTTCTTGAACTATATTTGTTCAGACTTTTGTTTTCATAATGTTCATGTGTCTATCAATTTTTTGTCTCACCGCAAGTTTGACTGCACACTGCCTTTTTGGAACTCTTCTGAAAATGTTATAGTGAAGTTCTCACTATAAACGTCGAAGTCACCAACTCGTTTTTGATTTTCCTCTGTTAAGGCATAGGTCTACGTGTGTATATTTTCATCTTCACTTCAGTCCTCCACATCTTCACTACTACTGCTGCTGTTTCTTTAAAGGTTCATACTTATGGAAGCATTTCTATTGGCACCGAGATAATCAATTTCCTATTATTTAAAGATACCCAGAAGATCATGAAGTCTATATCTATTAATCTTTGTAATCGTGTATATATAAGTAGGCGTAAAATAGTTTCGAATCTTATGGTGCGGTAGAAGAGAGCGCGAGTAAATTTACAGTTTTTATAGTATTACATTTTTTTGGCCGAAATGAAACAAATATTTCTCCAGTAACAACATAGAGTTTAGTTTTCTGCACATGCTAATATTAACAGCTCTTAAATATTTGTCAAGGGTGTCCTGGAATTTTGTCAAAACTTTTTAGTTAAAGAGAGAAAGTTTTGACAAAATTCCACGACACCCTTGGTAGATATTTAAGATCTGGTGATATTATCATGTGCAGAAAACTAAACTCTATGTTGCTACTAGAGAAATATTTTATTTATTTTGGCCAAAAAAAAAATGCAATTCTATAAAAACTGTAAAAATACTTGCGCTTCCTTCTGCCGCACCTTAATTAGATTGCTGAGAGTAATCCATACCTAGGGATACTTTGAGCCTATCGAACCATTCTGGAGAAAAAGCTCCTCTTTCAGTTCAACAAAAATATTGACGTAAGGTATCTATTTAATGGGTCGTGGAATTTTATTTATCTAGAATAAATAGAAATAAGGTTACCCAATAAAAAACAACACACACCATTTAACTTATTATAATAATTATATGTAAAAAAATGTTAACAATTATTACCATACCATCATCATCATTAGCTTAATTAAAACCATAACCAATATAATTATTAATTTAATTCCGAAATATGTAAGCAACTTTTAGAAATAATTGTAGACAGATATGTTAGAAAACCATTACTTTATAGGATGTTATACAAAATGTATCGCAATCCCAGGCAAAAAGTGTCGTAGGTTTGTTAAGTGTTAAAATTGTTATTTTCTTCAAAAGTATTTAGATGGACTTAATGTAAAATTATTTTAATGCCAACCAATAAAAACTGTTGTAAGGTAATTTTTAGTGTAGTGATTAAATTCATAGTGTTTGCAAAAAACGAAACAATTATACCAATTTTCTAGTAAAGTTTATTCTCTTATATCTTTTTTTTCGTTTACGATAATCTGAAATTGAAATTGTCCATAGGAAAACAATGAGTACCATTTAAAATATACATAAAATGAAGTTTGATTTAACTTCAGAGTCACAAATTGAGGGGAAAAAAGTTGCTTGAACAAAGAAAGGAAAAGTATAACGCGTAACTCTTTAGAGACCAGAGTTTAAGTGTACTTTTGATAATGTTTAATTTTATAGTTTTTTTTCCCTCTCTCCTTTACTTTCCAATCTTCCCATTAATCATCAAACTTGAAATATAAAAGATGGCTTTAAATAACTTGGTTTAACTCATCCAGAAAACGTATTTGAACAATTGGATTGAATCTGAAGGGAAAATTGAAATGGATTACGTCTTCTGGTCCGTACATTAGAAAACATTGACTATTACAGCGAGTTTATATGAGTTCAACTATAGCTGTGTTTACCAAACTGTGGTACGGGTACCCTAAGATGCACACGAGGAATTTTTAAGGGAAATGACGACCCAATAAGTTGTATTCAAAATGTTTTATGACAATATTAAGTTGGACACACATATGGATTCAAAATTGTGGCCTGATGTCATTGTTTTTCATAATCCTTATTTACCCAATACCCTACCCCAGCCTTATTTAGCTTAACACTAGAGCATTTTTAATGTTTTTATTATTAGTTTAGGTATTGAACGTGCCATTACCGAACCGACTGATTATATCAGCATACACTGACTTAAAACAAGAAAAGACACAACACCCAGCCCCCAGCCATTAATTAACCACTGTGAAAGGGAAACACACATTTAACCTATGATACAATTTTCAGCCATTTCGGGAATCCAACCCGAGACCCTTAGTTTAGTAGGAAGACTCAGTTATGGGTTGGTAGTTGGCGCCAAACAATACTATACTAATAAATATATAAATTTAAATTAATTTATACACACCATATAAGTTTAAAAATTATACATAATCATATATTTTTTACCATAGTGTCGCCTTAACGTGAAGCTATTGTTATACCTAAAGGCCCGTTGACACGGTGTTAGTGGACTAATGCAAGTTTACTAGTATTAGCTTACTAACATGCTAGTTGTGTTGACATGCTGTTATAACTTGTATTAGTATCGCTTCCAAAATCATGGCTGAAAATGAAGTGGTGCTAACTGATCTCTATTAGAGCAATTTTTTTTATCACTGCGTCTCATTTCTCATTAGGATTATTTATGTGCATATATTAATTACGATTATGTGTTATGAACTAGGAAGGGTGAATTAATAATAAAAATAGGCGGCCAAATAAATTACAATCTTTTAGTAAACGCAATTTATCGTAATTAGTTGACATATTTAAAAAATTGTTTTATATAGACAACATAAATTATTATTATTATTATTATTATTGTTTAACGGCCCATCGACACATCTAGGTCATTAGGGCCTTGAAATATATTAAAAACATAATAAAATCCCCATAGGGGAAAGAGATAAAACATTCACCATCTGAGACACTCCATAGGAGTGCTCAAATGGACTCTTGGTATAAATTAAGTGATACACCTGCTAAAAAAACCACAAGTGTATCACTCCAATAAAAAGACAAAACAAACATATTAAAATATAACACGTTAAAAAGACAAAACATGTTAAAATGATAATACGTTAAAAAGACAAAACAACATTTTAAATTGTAATAAAACTGTTAAAAAGATCTCAATATGAGATAATATCCAAAAGAGCCACTTTATAAAAGTGATTTAAATGGCATTAAAAAGATCCGCCTGGCGTATAAAACGGAGTAAACAGATAACTCCATCCGCACTATCGCGTAATAAAAAACGTAAGTCACCTTTAAAATCAAGAGCCAGACGGATAGGGGCTAGTTTGCGACACTACACCAAAATGTGATGCACACTAAGGGGAGTATCACAAAACTCACACACTGGAGGTGGATCCCCTCTCAGTAAAAAACTATGGGTCAATGAAGTATGCCCGACGCGGAGTCTCGTCACGATGACCTCCTTTCTTCTAGAATTTCGTATAGAAGAGGGCCATCGCGACACACCGTCCCTGATGGACCGCAGCTTGTTCTGAGCAGGAGTCGAGACCCACTGCTCGTGCCAGGTGCGTAAGACCACACCTCCAGTGTGTGAGTTTTGCGATGCTCCTCTGAGTGTGTATCACATTTTGGTGGAGTGTCGTAAATATGCCCCTATCCGCTTGGCTCTTGATTTTAAAGGTGACCTACGTTTTTTATTACGCGATAGTGCGTATGGAGTTATTTGTTTACTCCGTTTTATACGCCAGGCGGATCTTTTTATTGCCATTTGAGTCACTTTTATAAAGTGGCTCTTTTGGATATTATCTCATATTTAGATCTTTTTAATGGTTTTATTACAATTTAACATGTTGTTTTGTCTTTTTAACGTATTATCATTTTAACATGTTTTGTCTTTTTAACGTGTTATATTTTAATATGTTTGTTTTGTCTTTTTATTGGAGTGATACACCTGTGGTTTTTTTTAGCAGGTGTATCACTTAATTTATACCAAGAGTCCATTTGAGCACTCCTATGGAGTGTCTCTGATGGTGAATGTTTTATCTCTTTCCCCTATGGGGATTTTATTATGTTTATAATATATTTCAAGGCCCTAATGACCTCGATGTGTCGATGGGCCTTTAAACAATAATAATAATAATAATAATAATAATTAATTAATTTCATTGTGGATAGCAGAAATGTAATTCATCAACGGAATCTAGACCATCACGGGAGGACATATCGACAGAAGAGCCATATATACATATATTTTGTATGTTACTTTTAAGTATATAATTAATTAATTATTCAATTAAGCTTATTTTAGTAAGGTAATTCTTTCAAACCATTTATAAAACAAGTAGAACTTGAATGGTGTTTAGACTTAGAAATTAATATATATATAAGAAACACAACCACTATTTTAGTTGATGATGTTTGAATCGGAGGAGGATTTAATTGGGGAAATTTGTAATAGTGTGGGAGGTCAGATTCAATTTTGTTTGGAAGACGAAAAAATCATGAAAAAACCGTATACTCAACAAGGATTAGAGAAGAGTGATGAGGATTGGGAAAATGAAACGTATGAGGCTAGATTAAACAAACTAAAGGTGGGAGATGCAAACAGTATGAACTTACATGAAGGGTGTAGTTACAGGACAGAACCGGTTGAAGATGGAGAGTCAGGAAGAAATAGTGAAAATCAGATACTAGATAAAAATATATCAAAGGGAAATTCTAAATTAAAAGATCGGGGTGATGAAATTTCTGTAGTAAAAAAGGCTACTGTAGACATTGAGGATAATAAAAGAGATTCTGATCCAGCTCAGATAGAAAAGAATTTAATAGAGGAAGGGAACAAAAAAATGGAACAACTCATCTTGACATTAATAAGTCAGATGGAAGATAATAATAAAAAATTGAGAACCCAAATAGAAAACAATATTAAAGAACTATGAATAAAATTAGAGTTTAAACTAGACAACCTAGAAAAATCGCATCCGGCACTTAATATCAAGGTTAAAGATCTAGATAAGAATTTGAGCACAGTAAAACAAAGTCAGAACGAGTTGAAACTTAAACAAGATAATTCAAGAAAGATTCAGTTTGATTTAATTGGAGAAGTTGACAAAGTAAATGAAAAATTAGAAGGGCTAGAAAAGAAATTTATAGACACAGACAAAAGTACAGAAAAAAAGGTAGAAGGTATCGAGTTCAAAATTGTCCACATAAAAAATAGTGTAAAAAAGGTTCAGTCAAACTTGGAACGCGAGGTCGGTAAGATCAGGTTAGAACTGAATGTGAATATGGATTATATTACGTATCAAGTAGAAGATGTAGTGACGCAAAAAGGCGGAAGCATGGAGGAAAAGGTAAAAAATTAAGATATGTTTATGTGAAAAGTCTTGAGAAAATACAAAACAAAGTGGAGGACTTAGAATGCAAATTTAATGAAGTTAAAAATAAAGAGAAAGTTAGTAGTCATGTGTGTCACAATAGTGTCTTGACTAAAGGAATGAGTGAGAAAATGTTATCTTCAATTCCCAAATTCAAGGGGCAAAAAAGAAATATTTCGGCAATCCAATATATTCGAAAAGTGGAGCGTGCTTTAGAAGGGGAACTATTTGGTGAAGCGAATAATATTGTTATCTTGTTATCAGGACTAAGAGAGGAAGCAAGGTCCTTGGCGAATTCTGTAGAAGTAGAATGGGATAGATTTGCGACGGCAAAGAATGCTTTGTTGGGAAAATTTTTGTCACAGGCAAAACAAGACAGTTTTTTGCAGCAGATTTTCAATTATGAGTACAGTGTTCGAGGAGGAACTATGGGTGAATACCTTCACAAATATAAGGTACAAGCAAAGTATTTAAAATACCCGATAGAGGAAGATAGGCTCATGGGACATTTAATATATCATTTCCCTCAAAATGTAATGGATACTCTTATTGGCGCGAATTTACAGGACCTTAGACATGGAACGGGTATTAAATGCATTTGATGATAGATATCAGAGAACAAAAGAGTGGAAATATTTAGGTGATGTACAGGAACGTGATTCAACACGAAATGGGTACTTACCTTCAAATTTAGAAAGAGGTGCAGAGAGAGAAAGTAAACCAAATTGGTCAAGTTTCCAGAAAGTTAAGGATCAATATCATCCACAGGGACAAGGTAGAACAAATTATCAGTTTCAGAGAGAAAGCAGAACACCACCTCCAACACAACACTGGGAGAGAGGGCAAGAAAATAGGTACAAGGGAAACCAAGATAGTTGTCCACGATTCAACCAGGGATAGTATAGGCAAAATGATCACAATCAGGGATTGAAGGGATAAAATCAGTATTATCACCCACCAAGGTACAGAGAACAAAGATACATAGGGACCCAAAATACCAACCAGGGACAAAGGCAAGATGATGGAAGGGGTCAAGCCAGAACTGTAGTGGCAGAGGTTTATAAGCCTAAACAATTAGATGAAATTAAGCCATATTTTGAGGAAGTGACAAAGATAGAGGGAAAGTAAGGAATTATGGCTGGAGTTGGAGTAGATTTTACCTACTCATAATGATAAAAACCTTTTGCAATGTGAATGCAATATAGTATACTGTATATATTTGAAGGTTATAAAATTTGTTAATTTAATTTATGGTATAAATTTACCAGAATATGGATCTTGTATATTTCGCATATTATTCCAACGTTAAACTTCAGAAGTATCTTGATCAACTTCAGATATACCAATTTAGCCTGAAATATCAGAAACTTTATATTTGGTGTTCTGCAACGGGTGTCATGATGATTATGTGCAGTGTGATGTGTAGCTCTTTATTTTCTTATTTTTTTATTATATTACTATGTGAGAATAGTGTGCATAAAAGCAGGCTAGCTAAATACTTAATTAATAATTATTCTTTTATATCACTAGCCTAGTATGTTATATCGTAGAATAAGGAGAGAAAATAAAACTTTTCTGCCATAGAACATTGAATTCAAAAAAGGAAATGGCAAAGCAAGATGAACATTCTTAGGACTTTTAAGTGAGAAATCTTGGAGGAAATAATAAACATTTAAATGCTTTCAAGTGATTAATGAACACTACTTATCGCAACCTGCTGTGACTCTATATAACCAATGTATAAGTTATATATATATATAAGGTATAGCTAAGTTATAAGATGTGTAAAGGGCTCAATGTAAAAACAAGCTAACTGAATTACTTCCAGATTCATTTTTCTTCTAAAAATAACCCAGAAAGTAGGGGGATACTGTAATGATCCTGTTTTGTTGCATTACTTTCTGGAGTAAGTAAAGTTCTATTGTGTCAATTTCATTAGACCGTGGCTGTACTGTTGTTGTCGCACTTTCAACACGTGCAAGGCAGCTGCGGTCAGGAACATTTTGGTTTGCTAGTTTACAGCTCTAATAAGAATTAAGTGTACCCATTTACAAGAGCTGCGCAGGAGGAAGTCTACAAGGTAGAAGTATTTATTTTCTAAAAAGCAGAACAGTTAAATAATTAGTAATAAAATGGTAGAACAAGATGTACATGAACTTTTATCAGTTTTGCTTGATAGAGCCTTGAAAATAGTATTCATTAAACATTTTGGATAACAGCAGTTGATGGCTATGAAACAGGTGTCAACAAAAATATTATGGCTGGTCACATTCCCCTTTGGTACTACCAGGGCATCCAATAGTACATAAAATTCTAACAGCAATTGCATCAAGAACAAAACAAACAATACGAATTGATCGAAAGGCAAGAAGTTAAAGGTATTATTTGCGCGGACCCCACTATGTCTCTAGTGCAGTTCCCTGGGTTGCGCACCGAAACTAATACTGCACGGGAAGCGTGACTACTTGACCAACCCAAAATACTGGTTTGTATTAACAGAATTGGTATAAGGAAAACAAATACTGACAACCTGGGGGTAGCCATCCATATATAGAACTGATGCTCACGACGTACAAGGTGTCATGACAAATTTTGATTCAAAACAGATAAGAGGAACTTGTGGAAGTTTTGCAAGTCTCTAAGACAACACTGCATTACAAACCCAAGGCTCGTAACGTGAAGACTGTATAACATGTATACAGAGTAACATAGTATCACTGCTTATATACAATATATGAAACTAGTAATTATAAGACATGTCCCTCATTCTGGAGGACACAATATTTAAACAATAAAATTAACCTTTAACTTTAGGAGTCAACAAGACTTAAAGTTGATCGACTGTCAACTCGGCATACTGTCAAAATAAAAGAGAATCTTTTCTGACTAAATACAGAAAAGATAAAAAGGGGCAAATAGACATTGCCTATTTATTAACAACAAAACTGGTTTCTAAGTCATAAGGACTAGTAGATTATTTTATGATACTTATATAATCGAGGTTCGTGGTCCTATCCATGGCTGTGGTGAATCCAACGGATCAAACTTGACGGTAGTCATCGAAGTTCGTCATCCTGTCCATGGTTGCGGTGTATCTGACGCCCTAAACTTCATGGGCATCGTGTTCTTTGATGCGGTACGATGCAGAAGTTCCTCCTTCGACGCTGGTTTGCAGTAAATTGGCTATAATGTGGATCTGGCTGGTGGTCTATATATACTGCAAAATTTGATGCGAATGGAGCAAAGAAAAAGGGTGATAAACTCAGAAATATAGATAAGGAGAAGGAAGGGTGAAGGCAAGGTGATAGGGAAACAAATGAGTGTGAACAGCTAGCGGGGTGAGGTAGGTAAGGTTCGTAGACACGCCGCTAGGCAACTCCGGCAGCAGAGGTCTCGAAGTTGAGTCCACTTTAAACTTCTTGATTGTAAATGTGTTTGAAGTCGCTATGCTGTTGTTCTTTGAATGTTTTCTCCTAATAAGATGGTCAGAGAATCCGAGGGCATCTTAATACGGTGAGTAGAAACTAGAGCATCTTTTATTTAAATATATTTGTTTTAATTATGTTATTGAGGAACAGTTATTATTTTAAAGAGAATTTGTGATATAGATGTACTTCATTGTTTTTTTTGTTTTTTGTAAACAGCATGGCCAGTATATATAATTTTTTCATCCGACATCATCCAGTGGCAAAGGGTATGCGATAAAGTATTTTATTCATAAATCAGATAATATTAGTCCTCTTCTATGATGTCTGCTACAATATTTATCAAAAGACAATATTTTTAACAACCACGTGTTTCAATTCGGAGAGATACGTAATTTCATGTGACTGCATTTAGTCCGAGACAATAAACTTCTAGGTAAATTAGTTTTCAAATACATTAATATTCTTTCTCCCTTTCGTAAATTAATAAAATATTGATATTTAATTTGTAGCTGTCCAATCTATCTGATTGACATAATATATAAGGGAAAAAACCTCGCACTCTAGGTGCGAGAAAGAGAGCAATATGCTTCATTTTAAATTATATTATTTTTATGTTTATTTTCTAGAAGTAGTTCAACTTGTGTCCGTAAGAGCTCAGCAGCTCCCAGGCACAAGCTGAGTTTGAAGTCTAATAATTAGGGTTTGTTTTTACTTTTACTGAACAGAGTGTTAACTGTCGTTACGGGAGAACAACGTTACAATATGTGTGGAGAAGAATAATAGCATTGTATAAATATGTGTTGATAGGAATAATAGCACTGTATACATATGTGTTGATAAGAATATTAATAAATGATAAGCATTATATTGTTGAGGTCATAACGTGTTTTCAAGCCTACAATATATTTTTGTCAAGCTACCTGTTGTGCAGAGTGTTAACAGTCGTTACGGGAGAAGAACTTTAAAAAACTTTTTCAATAATTTAGTCGTACAATCCATACTACGAAAACTTTGACTGTGAATTATGATATGAAATGCAAATGTTCCCTCCATTACAGCTAACTATTTTCATCTTCAGAATAATTAAAAGTTAAAAAAAATGTATATATATATACTACTGGAAGCTTATGCAATCATGAAGCTTATGCATATAATGATTGCTTATGTTTGTTGGTGTTCAAGTGTTTCATTATAGCTGCTCTGCCTCCAACTGCAATACAAAATTCTCCTCTGCAAATATTGCAGAAAACAATGGTGTCCCTTTTTGATATGAGGAATGGAAATTCCTCTTTCAATTGATCGTTGAATTGGCATTTCCTCTTTCTTGATTTTTCCATCCATTAAATGAAATAAAAAATAAAATATAGAGCTACACGAACGATGCAAGCACATTATGAATAAATAAAATTAATAATTAAAACTAAAACTTTAATAACAAAAGCGACAAAACTTTACTAAATCTATATTTAAATTATTTTACACTTGTGTTGAAAACAGGGTTGTATAAAATTGAATTAATCAATTAATAAAACGTGAATTGTATTTACCTGAGTATAATATTCAATGAGAAAGAGATAATTTCGTATTTCAGTTAGAAGTAAACACGAAGTATAATATAGAGATAAAGTAAACAAAGTGAAGTGCGCAATGGTGCGAGACACGTGAAGCTCTCCTATGCCCTGCGCATGCGTTTCATAATCGCGTCTTTCCGAACTGTACCGTCACATGACGCGTAACAGTTCGCCGCAGCATCTCTGAATACAGAGATTAACAGATTAGTTTTAAAATATTGCAAAAGGAGGACAGGTAGGGGACACTTTTCGAGGAAGGACTGTCCTCCCTATAGGAAGACGATTGGCCACCTTATAATAACCGAGTTCACTAAAAGAATTGAGAAAATACAAAAAATGTAAACCTACTCTAATTCAGCCAAGATGTGAGGTAAATGACTCGATGAGCATTTGCTTTTTTAAGTTTTGAGGAAGAAATTATAAATACATTTTAATTATTTTAACAGAATAGCTGAAGAAGAGGATGTATTTAATATATTCTTTAGTGGAATGAAGAAATTCTAACTTTAAGGTCAAGGCCTATTCATTTTTCAGTGTCAGAGTATTAAAACCACTATAGGATTTGATTCCTTTTTACATGTTAAGAGTTCAAAATGTATAATTTTGGAAATGGAATTACTTTACATAGTTAAGGATATCCTTTAAGTTAATGAACATATCCATCGGAAACTAAACTAGTTGGTTTTAAGCCATTTTATGTGGAAAAAAGGGATGACTACATGTGTCACAAAGGTTGTGATAACTTAAAGTTTTCAACCCTACATTTTTGAAGTTATACTTCTCTAGGCGCGTTATGGAAAAAATGATGAGAGTGAAATTTATTATTATTATTTGTGTTTAGAGGCCCATCGACTCAATGAGGTCATTAGGGCCTTAGCATTATATAGGTACATAGTAAAATCTCCATAGGAGAGAGACAGAATATTCACCTGTTTATATAAAAAGATGAAGAGACAATATAAAAATACAATATAAAAGAAATGGTTCTCAATATGAGAAAAAAACAAACCATGAGGCACTCCATAGGAGTACTCAAATGGGCTCAAAGTACAATTGAGTGAAACACCTGCTAAAAAAAACTACAGTTGTATCTCTCTAATAAAAAACAAAACAAACATATTAAAACAATATATTATCTAAAAAGACAAAACTAACATGTTGAAATAATCATTTTATTAAAGTTTGTTAAAATGGATAAAACGACAAAACAAACACATTAAAGTATACTAAAATGTTAAAAAGGTCTCAATATGAGATAAAATCCAGATGAGCCACTTTATAAAGACACTAAAATGGCACTAAAAAGATTCGCCTGGCGTATAAAATGAAGTAAACAAATAACTCCTTCAGCGCTGTCGCGTAGTAAAAAACGAAGGTCACCTTTAAAATCAAGGGCCAGGCGAATAGGGGCATATCTGCGACACTCCACCAAAATATGGTGCACACTAAGGGGAGCATCGCAAAATTCACACACTGGAGGTGGATCCCCTCTCAGTAAAAAGCTATGGGTCAATGAAGTATGCCCGACGCGGAGTCTCGTCACGATGACCTCCTCTCTTCTAGAATTTCGTATAGAAGAGGGCCATCGCGACACACCGTCCCTGATGGACCGCAGCTTGTTCTGAGCAGGGGTCGAGACCCACTGCTCGTGCCAGGTGCGTAAGACCCCACGCCGAACATAACCCTTTAGGTCTAAAAACATGAAACCCAGACTCACCTCAGGAGGCAGGCGTGCTGCCTCCTTGGCCGCCTGGTCCGCCAGTTCATTTCCTGAAAGACCGGCGTGACCAGGAATCCAGCAAAAGGCGAGCCGGGTGCTTAATGAATCAATTTTTAAAATTTGTTCGTGAATCATCTGCACGAGAGGATTCCACGAGTAGAGAATGGACAATGCCAACAGAGCACTCATGGAATACGTGCAGATGAGGACAGAACGGTGACTACTTCGGTATACAAAACACAAAGATTTAAAAATGGCATATAATTCAGAAGTAAAAACACTGGTTTCATTAGGTAAACCAAATTTAAAATTGGATCCTTCCACAACAAAAGAACATCCCACGGAGACTCCAGATTTAGAGCCATCAGTGTAGATGCGCTCAAATCCGTGAAAGCGAGTGGAGAGGAGCTCATTAAAAGTCCTCTCATATACAAAGTTTGGGGTGGTCGCTTTAGGGAACTTGGCAAGATCAAAATGGCATTTCGGAGGGCGTATTTTCCAGGGAGAAACTCGACCTGGTGATGTGGCGACAGCCTTTGGCAGGACTATCCCACACATGTCGAAAACCGATAGCATCCGGATCCCAACCGGCCTTGTACTACGCCATTTAGTTTCATACAAGACACGGTTAGGGGGATGAAATACAGGGCGGTAAGCAACATTATTTGGCATGCAATGCAGTTTCGACACGTAAGATGCCAGGAAGTAAGACCGCCGGTAAGAAAGAGGGGGCTCACCGACGTCAGCACAGATGCTGACGACCGGACTGGTACGAAAAGCACCAGTAGCCAGTCGAATGCCAGCATGGTGGACGCTATCGAGCATCTTTAACGCCGAGGGTCTAGCGGAACCATATACAAAACTGCCGTAATCAAGTTTTGATCTCACCAAGGCTCTATAGAGGCGCATCAAGGTTTCCCTATCAGCACCCCAAGAGCGACCACTCACAACTTTAAGTAAATTCAAAGCTTTAATACACCTCGCTTTCAGGTCTTTGATGTGGGGGATCCAAGTTAGTTTAAAATCGAATAAAAGTCCCAGGAACCTTACGGTCTCGGAGACAGGTAAAACAACGTTGTTCATTAAAATATTGGAGGCAGGCTGTATTCCACGTAATCTATGGAAGTGGACGACAGTCGTCTTGGCCGCAGAGAAACGAAAGCCATTACGAGATGCCCACAACCATAGATTGTTTACAGCGAGTTGTATCTGTCGTTCAGCCCTGTGGAGACTTGAGGAACTGCAATAAATTGCGTAGTCATCCACAAAAAGGCATGAACGAACAGGTAAGCGCACGTTGTCTACAATGCTATTTATCGCAATAGCGAACAACGTGCAGCTCAAAGGACTGTCCTGTGGGACCCCATTTTCTTGAATAAAAGCATCGGATAAGGTGTTGTTTAACCTTACCCGAAAGTGTCTATCTGACATAAAATTAGCTATAAGGATAGGGAGGTTCCCCCGGAACCCCCAATTAAAAAGGTTTTTTAAGATGTTGTAACGCCATGTGGTATCGTACGCCTTCTCCAAATCAAAGAAAACAGCCAAAAGATGCTGTTTATGGAGAAAGGCGTCACGAACAGCAGTGTCAAGACGGACGAGATGATCCACCGTGGATCGGTTACGGCGAAACCCACATTGAATATTGGATAGCAGATTGCGGGATTCTAAACACCATATAAGTCGTTTATTTATCATTTTTTCTAATATTTTGCATACACAGCTAGTTAAGGCTATCGGTCTATAACTAGTTGGCTCTAATTTATCCTTGCCACTTTTATATATTGGGATAACAGATGCTTGCCTCCACAGTGTTGGGAATTGACGATATTCCCAAACACAATTGTAGAAGTCTAAGAGGAACGCCTGTCCAGCAGGGGACAGTTGGCGCAACATTTCGTAATGGATATCATCCGGGCCAGATGTTGTATGTCCCGGCTGGGACAGGGCATAGGTAAGTTCCTCTTTAGTAAAGGGGGAGTTATAATCCTCCCCCCGACTTTGGCCAAAATCAATAGTAAGGCGCTCGATGCTCCGCTTATGCACCGCGAACTCGTTAGAGTAGCTCGAAGTGCTAGAAATAGACGCGAACATCGAGCCCAATATATTGACGACCTCCACAGGGGAGGAGACAAGCGAACCGTTAGACATGAGGGCAGGTACACTATTAATTGAATTTTTGCTACTACTTAATATACGAATATTGTCCCAAACTTTAATTGTGGGAGTGGTAATTGTAAGGGTTGAAATAAACTGTCTCCAAGACTCTCTTCAGCTTTCTCGAATAACACGGCGAGCTCGAGCACGTAGAATCCGGAATGTTTCCAGATTCTCCAAAGTTGGACGTCGATGAAAGAGGCGAAGGGCCCTTCGACGATCAGACACAGCCAACCGACACTCCTCGTTCCACCAGGGAACAGGACGGTGGCGCGGATTTGGCGAGGATTTAGGGATGGAAGCCCTCGCCACCGCGATGACCGTCGAAATAAAATGCCCGGCCTTAATATCGACGTCAGGATGTTTGGATTCACCAAATACAGCGAGCTCGCGGAATCTATCCCAGTCAGCAAGTTTTAGCACCCATTGGGGTATCCGCGCTGTACTGGGAGGATCTTCAAGTGTTGAGAGCAGAATGGGATAATGATCACTGCCACATAGGTCCGAGTGGACCTCCCAAAGGAAGTGGGCAGCGATCCCGGGACTACAAAATGTTAGGTCGATCAGAGGATACACCATTAAAGGTAGAGAAGTGTGTCTGGGTCCCGGTGTTCATTAACACCAGGTTTCCCGAGACAAGAATATCCTCTACCATCCTCCCACGTGCGTCAGTAATATTGGACCCCACACCAGGTTATGCGCATTAAAGACCCCAAGATGATATAGGGGGCGGGAAGTTGTATAAAGAGGGCCTCTAGGGTCCTCTTAGGAACACGCTCTCCCGGTGGGAGGTAAATGCAACATATTGTTACCTCCAAAGGTAGGGAGACTCTGACAGCAATCACTTGGAGATCAGAAACGATATTAATATTTGTGTGATATATATTGCTTCGTGCGAATATAGCCACACCTCCGCTAGCCCGATCAAAGAAAGGCTTGTCGGTACGATACACATCGTACCCACGAAGCATCGGGTTGTCATTTGGGCGGAAGTGGGTCTCCTGCAAACACAAGATGGAAGGATGCAGGGAAGAAATTTGTTGTTTAATTTCATCTACACGAGCATAGAAACCCCTACAATTCCATTGTAGTAGCGTCATAATTAGTTAATATAATATTTAGTTATCCTCGCAATCCATGTCACTATCCCTTAATAATAAAAATTGGTTCAGGGCCTTTTTAGGTCCTCTTGCCTTTCCCAGTCTCTCCTGGACCTCCCGCTTCAGGAGAGGCTTCGCTTTATTTTGGAGAGACTGGGTAGTCGGATCCTTGCGCGAAGGCTTTGTTAAGGCCTTCGACGCTTTCTTAATATTATTTATTTCGGCGGTCACTCGCTGGTCCTTCTTCAAGGCACCAGTTGGACTCGCCTTTACGGCATCACCTGTTTCGCCACTCATCCCGGGCTCTGGTGGCCCAGAGGCGAGAATGAGCGACTCAACAGTGGCCGCACGTAATTTATTTCCCCGAGGGGTGCTCGGGGTTTTTCCCCACGGAGGGCTCGGGGGTGTTCCCCGCGGAGGGCTCGGAGGGGTTCCCCGAGGAGCCCTCTTGGGGGTACAGGTGGGGGAGACGACTTAAGTGGCAGTTGTGCCCCTATCGACAATGTCGGCGACACCTTGATTGGCGCGTTTTCAATACGGATGTCTCGAGCAGAGACCAATGGCACAGGTCGCGATGACGTCTTAGCGAGATTAACTGCGCAATGGCAATTGGGACAGTTAATGTTTTGGCTGACAATCTGGCTGTATGATGTTTGGAATACCGGAGCCTGACTAGATGCGTATTCTTTGCGTTCCTGGGCATATGAGATCTTTTTTTCGGATTGAATCTCCAGGACTTTTTTTTCTACCTTCCATTTCGGACAGGCCCGAGACCAGGCAGAGTGTGGACCCATGCAGTTTATGCAGAACTTCGGAGCCTCTTGTCCACAATCCGCACAGGTCAGCTTACCACGGCATCGCAGCTTCGTATGCCCAAATTCCTGACACTGAAAACAGCGCCTAGGATTAGGGACATACGGCCGGACCCTGAGCACGTGGAAGCCTGCTCGGACCTCCTTTGGAAGGGTAGGTGTCGCAAAAGTTAGGATATACGTGTCAGTTTTTTTATTTTGTCCGTTCTTTTTGGTGCCAATACGGTACACTTCGGTGACCTGTTGAGGGGAAAGCTCCTCACAGATATCCTCAATGCTCACGCAGTCGAGGTCATAGCAAGTGACCACTCCCTTGCAAACATTGAGGAACCCGTGAGGTTCCACCTTCACCGGTATATGAGACGTATTGCTCAACGGTATTTCCGAGATTGCCATTACTCTTGAGGACTGGATGTCAGTTGTTGTCTGTATCATTATCGTACCATCACGCAGTTTTTTTATTGATACGTCCGACTGTGCTACACCATTTATCACTCTTTCGAGGATAAATGGGCTTACTCGCTTTAGACTATCGTTTTCCTCTGCTCGAGACATTACCAGAAAGCGGGGCTGGGGCCTCACCACTTCCTGGACCTTTTCCATCGATGGGCTGGACGGCCTTACCCGTTTCCGCCTCTTATCAATATTACGGCCCTGTGAGGGGCCGGGCAGTGAGTTGCCAGCAGGGTTTGGCAGTACGATGCCAGCGGTGACAATATTATCGGCCATGCCGTAATTGGGGACAACCAACACAGTACTCGGATCGTAGACCCAGGGTGATCCAAGTTGGTACTACCACATATGGCCCTGTTAACTGTCCCGACGAGAGGCTCTATACGACGCTAGATATGACAACCTTCGCATAGAGCATCGCCGAGACAGAGGTCGTCGCAACAAGTGGGTGTAGTAAAGTGCCAATTTTACGTCCGGGCCCTCATGAACGCAACCGATCTTTTCCCAAAGTAGGGTACCCAGTTATTGTCATCCCTAAGGCCCTTCTACTAAGGTATTGCAACCGGCGCACTTTCATTTAGGAGCTCAAGGCAGTGGTATCCAATAATAAACAGAGAAGAGCCGGGTTAGTTGCCAAGGTCGTCAACGGAAAGGCCAAAGGCCTCTGTGCAGGATGAACGGTGGGGTAAAGGAAGAAAAAGGTAAGGATAGATAAAGCGAAGGGGGAAGAGTGAAAAAAAGGGGGAAAGTGAAGGAAGAAGAAAATGATGTGAAAGGAAAGATATAGGATAGGTTTGTCCCACACGAGGTACGTCCTGCACAGAAGCCTCCCCTTTTAGTCGCTTCTTACGACAAGCAGGGGTTACTGCGTGACTATTCTAAACCCCGTCCCGCAGGGGGCGTGAAATTTTAAGATGCGCGTGCATCACTGTAACACAAAAGTAACAGGTTGAAGCTAAACCGCTCATTAAGTCTCGAAAAAAAAAAGCTACCAACAAAATAGAAATAGAACCTCTGTTAGTCGCGCATGTTGGTACGCTCGTCGCCTCTGATCACTGTTTTCATATATATAATATTTATCCACATGTTTCTAGTTTCTACATTCACAACACGCGTTTTAGTTTCATACAAGTGCGAATTATATATGTGCTAATAAATTATATTGAGTAGTGATTTAAATTGAATATTTTGATTAATATTTTTAACTATTCGTAAATATTAGTGAAAAAAATTGTGCTTATAGACTTTTTCAAGTGCTCCAATATAATTGAGGTTAACTATCCGTATGTATTATTTATTTTACTTATCATAATTAATACTAAATATTATTAAATTATTATTGTTAAATATTTATTATTGGTTATTTAATATTTACAAAATAAAGAAATAAAATTAATAAAACCTTTAATAAAAATTGTGATAAAAATTTAAATCGAACATCAAATTAAAATATTAATTTTTAATATTCATCATTAAATTGAATAAATAATAAATATTTATAAAAATAAATGAACAAATTTAATGAAAACTTGTTGATAAAAATGAAAAGTGAATATTAAATTAAGAAAATAATAAATATTTAAAAAATGAATAAACTTAAATTCAATTTTTGAATTTATTATTAAATTTATTCATTTACTTTTAAAATATTAAATAATCAATAATAAATATTTAAAATTAAGAATATTATAATATTTAGTACAAATGTCATATATATTTATTATTATTATTATTGTTTTGAGGCCCGTCGACACAGTAAGGTCATTAGGGCCTTTAAAAATAAATTAAATACAGTAGAATCCCCAATGGGAAGAGACATCACATAGTCCACCTGTTAGAATAAACAGGTGGAGAGATAAATATATAAAACAATATACAATAATAAAATTTTTAAATTAATTTAAAAACAGTTATTCTCAATATGAGAAAATGCCCATTTGAGACACTCCATAGGAGCGCTCAAATGGGCTATTAGAATAAAAGAAGTGATACACCTGCTAAAATAAAACCACAGGTGTATACACTACGTTAAAATTACAAAACAAACATATTAAAATTTAACACATTAAAATCATAAAACGTGTTAAAATAATACGTTAAAAAGACAAAACAAACATATTTAAATATACTAAAATGTTAAAAAAAAACTCAATATGAGAAAGTCCAGATGAGTCACTTTATAAAAGTGACTCAAATAGCATTAAAAAGATCTGCCTGGCGTATAAAACGAAGTAAACATATAACTCCATCCGCGCTATCGCGTAGTAAAAACCGAAGGTCACCTTTAAAATTAAGTACCAGGCGGATAGGGGCACACTTGCGACACTCCACCAAAATGTGGTACACACTAAGGGGAGCATCGCAAAACTCACACACTGGAGGTGGGTCCCCTCTCAATAAAAATCCATGGGTCAACGCTGTGTGTCCGACGCGGAGCCTTGTCACGATGACCTCCTCTCTTCTGGACTTTCGTATAGAAGAGGGCCACCGCGACACACCGTCCCTGATGGACCGCAGCTTGTTCTGAGCAGGGGTCGAGACCCACTGCTCGTGCCAGGTGCGTAAGACCCCACGCCGAACATAACCCTTTAGATCTAAAAACATCACACCCATACTCGCCTCCGGAGGCAGGCGTGCCGCCTCCTTGGCCACCTGGTCAGCCAGTTCATTTCCTGAGAGACCAAGCGTGACCAGGAATCCAGCAAAAGGCGAGCCGGGTGCTTAATGAATCAATTTTTAAAATTTGCTCATGTATCATCTGCACCAGGGGATTCCAAGAGTAGAGGGTGGACAATGCCAACAGAGCACTCATGGAATCCGTGCAGATGAGAACAGAACGGTGACACTTACGATACACAAAACACAGAGATTTAAAAATGGCGTATAATTCAGCCATAAAAACACTGGATTCACCAGGTAAACCAAATTTAAAATTGTTTCCCTCCACAACAAATGCGCATCCCACGGAAGCCCCACACTTGGAGCCATCCGTATAGATACGCTCAAAGCCCTGAAAGCGAGTGGAGAGGAGCTCATTAAATGTCCTCTCATATATAATCGGCGGGGTGGTCGCTTTAGGGAACTTGGCAAGATCATAATGGCATTGAGGTAGGCGAATCTTCCAGGGAGAAACTCGACCTGGGTATGTGGGGATAGCCTTTGGCAGGACTATCCCACACGTGTCGAATACCGATAGCATCCTGATCCCAACCGGCCTTGTACTACGCCATTTGGTTTCATACAAGACACGGTTAGGGGGATGAAACACAGGTCGGTAGGCAACATGCTCCGGCATGCAGTGAAGTTTTGAAACGTAAGATGCCAGAAGATAGGACCGCCGGTAAGAGAGAGGGGGCTCACCGGCGTCGGCACAGATGCTGACGACTGGACTGGTACGAAATGCACCAGTAGCCAGTCGTATGCCAGCATGGTGGACACTATCCAGCATCTTCAACGCCGAAGGTCTCGCTGATGCATACACTAAACTGCCGTAATCTAGTTTCGATCTTACCAAGGCCCTATACAGGCGCATCAAGGTTTCCCTATCAGCCCCCCAGGACCGACCGCTAACCACTTTAAGCAGGTTGAGTGCTTTTATGCACCTCGCTTTCAGGTCCTTGATGTGGGGAATCCAGGTTAATTTAAAATCAAATAAAAGTCCCAGAAACTTTACGGTCTCCGAGACAGGTAAAACAATGTGATTCATTAAAATACTGGGGGCTTGTTGTATTCCACGTAATCTATGGAAGTGGACGACCGTCGTCTTGGCTGAAGAGAAGCGAAAGCCATTACGCGATGCCCACGACCATAGATTGTTGACAGAGAGTTGTATCTGCCGTTCAGCCCTGTGGAGACTCGATGAACTACAATAAATTGCGTAGTCATCCACAAAGAGGCATGAACGGACAGGAAGGTGTACGTTGTTCACAATGCCATTTATTGCAATGGCGAACAACGCACAGCTTAAAAT
Organism: Timema cristinae; assembly: GCA_039000515.1. Lineage (NCBI taxonomy): Eukaryota > Metazoa > Arthropoda > Insecta > Phasmatodea > Timematidae > Timema > Timema cristinae. The sequence continues at coordinate 17,364 of JBCFYV010000559.1, read as the reverse complement.
ACTGCCCTGGGGCACCCCATTTTCTTGAATAAAATCATCGGATAAGGTGTTGTTTAACCTTACCCGGAAGTGTCTATCTGACATAAAATTAGCTATAAAAACAGGGAGGTTCCCACGGAACCCCAGTTAAAAAGGGTTTTTAAAATGCCGTACCGCCATGTGGTATCGTACGCTTTCTCCAAGTCAAAGAAAACTGCCAAAAGATGCTGTTTATGGAGAAAGGCGTCACGAACTGCCGTCTCGAGACGGACGAGATGATCCACCGTAGATCGGTTGCGGCGAAAACCACATTGAATATTTGATAGTAGATTGCGGGATTCTAAATACCATATTAATCGTTTATTTATCATTTTTTCCAATATTTTGCATACACAACTAGTTAAGGCTATCGGTCTATAACTAGTTGGTTCTAATTTTTCCTTGCCACTTTTATATAGAGGGATAATTGTTGCTTGCCTCCACAGTGTTGGGAACTGACGAGATTCCCAAACACTATTGTAGAGGTCCAACAGATATGCTCGTCCAGCAGGGGGTAACTGGCGCAACATTTCATAATTAATGTCGTCGGGGCCAGGAGCTGTGCTACCCGCCTGGGACATGGCATAGGTCAGTTCATCTAAAGTAAAGGGGGAGTTGTAATCCTCCCCTGACTCTGACCAAAGTCAATAGAATGGCGCTCTATGTTCCGCTTATGCGCTGCAAACTCATTTGAGTAGCTTGCAGTGCTGGATATGGCGGTGAACATAGAGCCCAATACATTGGCGACCTCCACAGGGGAGGAGACAAGCGTACCATTTGACATGAGGGCAGGTATGTTATTGATAGTATTTTTGCTACTACGTAATTTACGAATATTGTCCCAAACCTTAGTTGTGGGAGTGGAAATTGTAAGGGTAGATATAAACTGTCTCCAAGACTCTCTTCTGCTTTCACGAATGATACGGCGAGCTCGAGCACGCATAATCCGGAATGATTCTAGATTATCCAAGGTAGGACGCCGATGGAAGAGACGTAATGCTCTTCGACGGTCAGAAATAGCCAATCTACACTCCTCGTTCCACCAGGGAACAGGATGGTGGCGCGGGTTTGGCGAGGATTTAGGGATAGATTCCCTCGCCGCCATGATGACCGTCGAAGTAAAATGGGCAATATTAACATCGACGTCCGGAGAAAGGGGTTGTACAAATACGGCGAGCTCGCGAAATTTATCCCAGTCAGCACGTTTAAGCACCCATTGTGGTGCACGTGCTATACCGGGAGGGTCTTCAATTAGCGAAAGCAGAATGGGAAAGTGATCGCTGCCACATAGATCCGAGTGGACCTCCCAAAGGAAGTGGGCAGCGATCCCGGGGCTACATAGAGTTAGGTCGATGGCAGAGGATACACCATTAAAGGTGGAAAAGTGTGTCTGGGTCCCGGTGTTCATTAATACCAGGTTTCCCGAGACAAGAATATCCTCTACCATCCTCCCGCGGGCGTCTGTATAATTAGACCCCCACACCAGGTTGTGTGCGTTAAAGTCCCCCAAGATAATATAGGGGGCGGGAAGTTGTTTAAAGAGGGCCTCTAGGCTCCTCTTTGAAACACGTTCACCTGGTGGGAGGTAGATGCAGCATACAGTTACTTCTATAGGAAGGGAGACTCTCACAGCAATCACTTGGAGATCAGATACAATATTTATAGACTTATTATATATATTGCTACGTGCAAGTATAGCCACACCTCCGCTAGCCCGATCGAAGAATGGCTTGTCGGTACGATATACATCGTACCCACGAAGCATCGGGCTGTCAGTTGGGCGGAAGTGGGTCTCCTGCAAACACAATATGGAAGGATGAAGGGAAGAAATTATTAGTTTAATTTCCTCTACACGAGCATAAAAACCCCTACAATTCCATTGTAGTAGCGACATTAGGTACAAATATAAATTTATTCATCCACGCAATCCATGTCACTATCTCTTAGTAATAAAAATTGGTTAAGGACCTTTTTAGGTCCTCTGGCCTTGCCAAGTCTCTCCTGGACCTCTCGTTTCAAGAGAGGCTTTTGTTTCTCCGGAAGAGACTTGGGGGTTGATTCTAAGCGCGAAGGCTTTGTTACATCCTTTGGCACTTTTCTCTTACTATTTGTGTCGGCGACACCTCTCTGGACCTTTCTCCAGGCACCAGCAGGATTCGCCTTTGCGGCCTCACCCGTTCCGCCACCCACTCCAACCTCCGGTGACCCAGAGACCAGAGCGGACGAACCAACAACGGCCGCAAGTTCTTTCGTTTCCCCCGGCTGGTTCGGGGTGTGTCCCCGAGGTGGGCTCGGAGGAGGTCCCCGAGGTGGGCCCCGGGGGGACCCCCGAGTAGGGCTCGGGGGAGGTCCCCGAGGTGCAGTCGGGTGTGTTCCCCGAGGAGGGCTCCTCGGCGGTACGGGTGGGGAGACGACCTATGTTGAGGTTTCGCCTCTTCTAGCAATTTAGGCGCCACCTTAGTTGGCGCGTTATTATTGAGATTGTCTCGAGTAGAGACTAATGGCACAGGTCGTGTAGATGGCTTTGCGAGATTAACTGTGCAATGACAGTTGGGACAGTTGATATTCTGACTGACAATTTGGCTGTAGGAGGTTTGAAATACCGGAGCCTGACTAGATGTGTATTCCTTTCGTGCCTGGGCATATGAGATCTTCTTTTCGGATTGTATCTCCAGGACTTTTTTCTCTACCTTCCATTTCGGACAGGCCCGAGACCAGGCAGAATGCGGACCCTTGCAGTTGACGCAGTGCTTAGGAGACTCACATGGTGTTTCGTGAGCCTCCTGTCCGCAATCCGCACAGGTTGGCTTGCCACGGCATCGCAGCTTCGTATGCCCAAATTCCTGGCACTGAAATCAGCGCCGGGGGTTAGGGACATACGGACGGACCCTGAGCACGTGGAAACCTGCTCGGACCTCCTTTGGAAGGGTAGGTGTTGCAAAAGTAAGGATATACGTGTCGGTTTTTTTTCTCTTGTCCGTTCTTTTTAGTTACAATGCGGTATACTTCGGTGACGTGCTGGGGGGAAAGTTCCTCACAGATATCCTCAATGCTCACGCAGTCGAGGTCATAGCAAGTGACCACTCCCTTGCAAACATTGAGGAACCCGTGAGGCTCCACCTTCACCGGTATATGAGACGTATTGCTCAACGGTATTTTAGAGATTGCCATTACTTTTGAGGACTGAATATCTGTTATTGTTTGTATCATTATAGTGCCATCACGCAGTTTTCTTATTGATACGTCAGACTGTGCTGCACCATTTATCACTCTTTCGAGGATAAATGGGCTTACTCGCTTAAGACTTTCGTTTTCCTCTACTCGAGACATTACCAGGAAGCGGGGCTGGGGCCTCACAACTTCCTGGACTTTTTCTGTTAAAGGGCTGGACGGCCTTACCCGTTTCCGGCTCTTATCATTAATACGGCCCTGTGAGGGGCCGGGCAGTGAGTTGCCAGCGGGGTGTGGCAGTACGTTGCTAGCGGACAGTGAGGTGTCAGCGGTGACAATGGAGGTGGCCATGCCTTTTTTGGGGACAACCTGCACAATACTCGTATCGTAGACCCAGGGTGATCCAAGTTGGTTCTACCACATGAGGCCCTGTTAACCCTCCTGGCGGGAAACCCCACACGACGCTAGACATGACAACCTTCGCTTGGGGCTGCGCCAGGAGAGAGGTCATCGCAGCAAGTGGGTGCAGGAAAGTGCCAATTTTACGTCCGGGCCTTCGTGAACGCAACCGGTCTTTTCTCGAGGTAGGTTACCCGGTTATTGTCATCCCTAAGGCCCTTCTACCAAGATATTACAACCGGCGCACTTTCATTCGGGAGCTCAAGGCAGTGGTATCCAATAATAAACAGAGAATAGCCGGGTTAGTTGCCAAGGTCGTCAACGGAAAGGCCAAAGGCCTCTGTGCAGGATGAACGGTGGGGGAAAGGAAGAAAAAGGTAAGGATAGATAAAGCGAAGGGGGAAGAGTGAAAAAAAAGGTGGAAAGTGAAGGAAGAAGAAAATGATGTGAAAGGAAAGATATAGGATAGGTTTGTCCCACACGAGGTACGTCCTGCACAGAAGCCTCCCCTTTTAGTCGCTTCTTACGACAAGCAGGGGTTACTGCGGGACTATTCTAAACCCCGTCCCGCAGGGGGGATATATTTATTACCTAAATTTTATTTTGAATAATTATATATATATATATATATTAAATTTTTTTTTTAATGATGCCAAAGAAGTATAACTTCTCACGCGCGTACATAAGTACACACATCCTTTTTTTTTAGTTTAGAGGGAGAAATATTTGATATTTTGATTACAGGCTTCTACATGATTTGAAGAAGGGTGTCTATTTACCATATCAATTGAAGAAATTTAAAAATTTTGTTAGAAAAGGTTCAAGGTTCTAGGCCCTCAAGTTTTTTAGGAGATCACAAGAAAAAACTTATATAAGCATATTCCTATTAAATTATTATTTCTGTCTTTAAAACATAATTATGTATAGAGAATACTTTAGTTAAGAAGAGGATATCTCTAAGCTGCTAAGTGAATAGCTGTGAATTCAAAATATGTAAATTTTTCATTAAATTATACATCAAAAGGAAACGGAAAGGTTTCCAGGAAATTGTATTTTCGACTATATTGATTTAAAATGTGTTGTTTGGTTATTTACCACAACAGGCGAATTAAATAAATATATTTCCACGTGAAGAACCATCATATAATCACATATTTAATAGATTCTAACCTTACAAGCCGAGTGATTTTGAAGTTAAATGTTGTGAAAGAATCATCTGATGTAATCAAGGTGGCACGAAACAGGTGGGTGACGTCTCAAATCAATTTCGGAAGATGTTGAAATGTGTTTCTTTTAGAATCTGGAAGAAAATACCATACCAAGAAGACTTGAAGAGTTTTAAGTGCTCAGTTCATATTCAATCTATATGTATAAAAAGAAAAATCCTGACTCGCTGACTGACTCATCAACGCCCAGCCCAAACCCTTGGACCTAGAAAGCTGAAATTTTGCACAGAGGTTCCATTTATGATGTAGACAAGGAATAAGGTCGGATTTTTCGAAATTCCCACGAGATAGGGAATAAAGAGGATTTATAATAAGTGTTTAGTTTCAAAGATATGAGCGAAGCCATGGGCAAATGCTAGTGATCATATAAATTTAAACCCGTAACCGTAACTAGAGAGACTAGGATTGATTTGAGTCGGAATGTTGATAATGCTGATTTTGAGAACAGCTTTCAGTTTGCTACAAAGAACTGAGCTTCCAAGTTGGATAGAAGAAAATAACATCTTTTAAGTAGATAGTATAATAAATTAGATTAAAATCGTAGCATCGAGGGGCATTACTGTGATGTTATTTTTGCTAAAAGAATTACTCATAATATAAATATAATAGTCGGTTGACTCAGTCTTTCAAATACGTAATTACGCTGACAACTTTACTGTTTTTTTTGTTTGTTTTTTCAATAGTAACTCCTAAAGTTCCGAATATGAATTATTTATTTTGATACATAAACTGCCAACCCGCTATGATTTTTTTTTAGGTGATTTTAACGCTATCTTCTTTAGAGAGTGGTTTATTTCGGAACTGTTATGATCTTAGTTTATATTATGTTCTTGGACGCTTACAACATCTGGCTGACATTTGAAGAACTAATTGCCCCTAGCGGAAGAGATTATTATTCTCGTTTAGATTTGGTGCGAAATTTAAATTAATTTTAAAGATGATTTACGTTTATTTGGCCAATTACAATATTAAGTTATTTTTATAACAATACTTTCAATGTCTAAGATTTTTTGTTTTGTTATAAATCTCGACAACTAGTTTTATCCTAAGCAGGTTTTTTTTTTAAGAAAAAACATGTTTGTGGATTGTTAGGTTGTTTTAGTTTTGTTGACTCGAAAAATTGGTGAACAAAAATATATGTAAGGACCCAATTTGGGCCGTCCTTTTATATTGAATTTTATGTAGTGAATTATCATTTTCGGCCTGATGATGGCGTCATTTGTTACGCCGAAACATGTCGCAGCAACTTTGAGCTGATTCATACCAGCTTGAAAAAGGAACAAGGGCATTCAAATCAGATAAGAATTCAATATTAAAAAATATAAACTTCAATTTATAATTTATTCTCCAATCTTTAACAAATTAGCAACCATAATATTATCAATTTACATGTTTCTTACTCATCTATTGACTTAAACTATTATGTTTTAATTTATTATTTTAAAATATTATTTGTTATATGTATTTTATGTAAGATAGTCTTACTTTTATAATGTCATAATAGTTTTATTTTTATTTTATCTTCAATCTAGTCATGTTTATCTAAGTCTTCCATACTCACATTTGTTACACTATAATTGTTAAACATCAAAGTTTCAATATGCATTGGTTGTATATTTATATTTTTATATTGAATTCAACTCTTGTATTAATAAAAACTAAGTTAAAAGTAAGGGCTGACCTTCAAGGAAGAATAAACGTGAAATTTCATGTAGATATTATAAAACATAAGCCACTAAAAAGAAAAACTAGAATTTCTACCAATGATCATCAATCTACATTATTGGGTGAGACCAAATTCGTCATCCATCATCATCCTGTTGCTAGAAGATTAAAATTATATTTTTGAAGAACTCATTATTTTAACATGCTATAAAAATATTTCAAACCTGGTGTTATTTCATTTAAAGGAATATTTATGTATCATAATTAATAACTATTATTTTGTAATAACAAATCAAGTAAGGATCTTACATTTTTAAGTATTGATTAGCAATACTTTAATTAATTTTATAACATAGAAGGCATGCTCTATTAGGTAAGGTTTATTTAAATGGGTTTTTTTCTTCAACAATAATTGTGACCTTTCTTTCCAAAACTCACTAGGTCCAAAAATAGCGAATTTTAACTATTCTTGCATTCAGATAGCTTGAAATCTCATGATCACAATGAATTAATTAACTCTGGTCAATTCTCACTATATTATTGTTAAAATGAGCTTCAAAAAGTGTGATTTCTTGCACAACTAACTATTTCCTGGCCAAAAACAAGAATTTTCTTAATAAACTTCACTAGATCCTATTTCTGACAAAGTTAACTATTTCGTTTGCCTTATAAATGAATGCATGATTTGTTTCACTCTAAAACTCACTATTTTCAGTTCGGTCTTGCTCCTTAGTAGTAACCGAGGTTTTATGACATCTGTTATCTTTGGAATAGCGAGAGATGTATTTGTGTTCACCATAAGTTTTTTAGGGACATTTTTTAAAATTTGAATAGAATTTAAAGAATGACAAGCAGATCATTACGGATTTTGAATCTTGCTAAAGAAGCTCTAAACCTATTGGAAAATATGGGTAAATTGTGGAAACATAAGGACTATAGTTACTAATATGTATACTGAGAATATCATAATCTATTGAGTAACCAACACAATAATGTTAATTAATTTATTTCAGAGGTTACCGAAACACCACCTGTACCACTACCAATATTATATATGTGTGAAGAGGATTTTACAAGGGCTGATAAAGAAAATCAAGTTATTGAAACAACTGAAGAGGACTGTGTTAATGATGATGTAAGGGCTTCAAATAATTCCATAGACAAACCTATTATTGAAAATGATGACATTTCTATGGATTTATGTCTATTAGATGGACAAGTGTAGGAAGTGTAATCGGAAAAGTGTTATAAAAAATGAAAACTATTTTAATATCGGTAGTGTTATAGAAATGGCTGATAGTGCATATCCCACTGAAGGACTAAATGAAATGCATGCCCTTGATGTTTCTGAAGGATAGTATACACCTAATTTCATTGCTGAGGGAACTGCATGCTTACTATTGAGCAACAGCGTTGTCATTATTTTGTTTTCCGTGATCAGTCTTCCTTCGAATGTATATCAAATTTGGCAATGCTGGGCTGACGTTGTTGTCAGTACTTGGTGCTTCTTCCTCCAACACAGTCGTAAAGTTACAGTAGTCTGAGTCTCGTGTTCCTAATAGCTAGCTCAAAAACATTGACTAAATAAACACTCATATTTTATAAGTACTCTGTGTAGAATAATGTGTTATTGATCACGTTAAGATTTGGTGTGTATCTGTATGTGTTGGTTGCGTGTTTTGTATTTTTACCGTAAGGTTGTGGAACTATAGTTGTACGTGCATATTAATATATTTATTTGAATAATAGTGTATTGTTAACAATTAAGATATAACAAACATTATGGAATCTCCGGCTTGTTACAAACAATTACATTCCAAGAGGAAAATATTAAGTAGTAAAGAAATGGCAATGGTGTTAAGAGTCTACAACTATTTTCGTTAAGACGGAACTTGTTCAGTAACTCAAGCAGCAATGGCAACTGCAGAAGCTACAGGTGTATCTTATAAGTTAGTAATCTCTATTAAACAAGAATTCAAAACTAAGGGAAAGTTATTGACACCAATCAAAAGAAATAACTCTACTCAAATGAAGCGTTTGGATAAATATGGGCTTATAGAAAAACTGCATGACAGTGTCGTGATAAATTTGAAGGACAGCTCCTCTAGCTCTGAAGATGATGATAGTGATGCTGATCTAGGAGTGGTACCGTTACCTGATTAAGAACAAGTAAGAATGTAATTTATAGCATTTATTATAAAATGCATGTTGTAATATATTTGTTTGTATATTAATTATGAGGAAAAAAGCTTTATACATAAAATATTTTAAGCATAATTACGGAGGGAATAGAGAAACGTTAATAAACTTCAATCTTGAAAAAATTACGATTGTGGAAAGAGTTAATGTTTCTAGAAAAGGCTGTACACCGATAGGAAATGCTTTTGCCTGTCAATTGAACCCCCAACCACCCCATGCCGCATTGTTTACAATGAGGGATTTCCAAGTAAACCCTCCCCCCTCACATTCCAACAACAGAAAGCTAGAAAATTTGGCAACCGGTAACAGAGAGAGAGCGAAGATAAATCTTTTCTCCATAAGACATGCAGTTCCCTCAGCTATGAAATTAGGTGTAGTGTTTCGAAAATAGAAGTACCATTAAACGTTTCTCTTCCAGTGATTGAGAATGGGGTAAGCCTATTTATATTAGAGCTAATTGATTAACCATTTTATTAAGTTACCCTAATGTAAGAGATCAAAATAATGAAGATTTATCACAAAATATATTATTAATTGCTTCAAATGTTCCTGAAGCTCAAATAGCAGGACAAATGAATGACGAAGCTATAGGTCGATGTGCTCCTAGAAGAACAAGAACTCGTTTGTCATGGTAAATAAGATTTGCCTCTTAACGTTCCTAAAGAAGTGCAATTTGATAAGCCTATTATTGATATTAATTCACTCATAGCTCACCAAGAGTAAAAAATAAGTTTGGAGGCAGACACAAAATATATTGATTCTGTCAAATCTTGTCATAAAGTCAAGGGAAGTTATAAAAATGGATGCACAGAAGTGATGGCACAGTCCAAAAAATGGAAAATTTTATTCAACCATTATGATGAAAACAAATTTGGCAGAATTCACTCCCTTTCGGAGATTGAAATTAACAATTTGTTAATGAGCTTCATAAAAAACACTTCAAAGATTGATCAGGATAAGTATCTTCTTAATTTCATTGATGTCCACACACCAGAAATACTAAGAAGAAAAATGTTTAAGAGTTTAAACACACACACACACCTAAATCGTCAAGAAATCCTATAATGACAATGACTTGCCACCTTAGAAATAAAAGGATGAAAAGATACCGGTATGTGCCAAATATTTTGAATCCATCACCGCTATTTCACGTTTCCGCATAAATAAAGTACGAAAACATACTGACTGACCCAAGAATCACCAAGAGAGAAACGTGGAGGAAGTCATTTAAAACCTAAGGATATTAGAATTTCAAAATCCATCAAAGATGACATAGAAAACTACAAGTGCAATAAGAGTCACTATAGTATTGTAGTGACAAGCACTGACTGCAAACAAGCAGGTAGGGGGTAACGTTATAACAGGACAATTCTCCCTCCCCTATTCAAAACTCACAGTTTAATATTAAAACACAATAGCTTATAGACACCAACATATATACCTATTTAGCATAGCTCTTGATTAGTATAGTTAGTGTTCCATTGCAAGTGGGCCGGTTGCTACAAGATTCATCACGGCGGTTAGTTGCTCAGTAACCCTGTCTTATCACACGTTGAGATGCTCGGGGCGCGTCTGGCAGGGCTTCTGTCCAGAGTGATAACCGTTGGATTGCTGTGTCCACAGTGGCCCGCCATTGAACAGCAGCATTGACTAGTTGGACACGCACATTGTTGTCAATGTTTGCATCAGCTACCACCCTCAGGCCCCTCATACCTGGTGTTGAGTGCTGACTTTATGAGCTCAATACCTCGAGTGATTATAGATCGTTGGTATTCGGCGCTTTCTTTCGCCAACTGATCCTCTGCCCATGCTCCTGGGTGTTAGGTATTCACAAGACAGTTGAAAAGGTCCACTCACGGTTCTATTGGCCGGATCTCCGTCGAGACACCACAGCGTGGGTCCAGCAATGTCCTGATTGTGCGGCTAGCAAAACTCAAATAATAGCTAAGGCACCACTACAGAAGTTAAGGGTCGGTGAGAGGGCGGCTCCAATAAGAAATTACTTTTTCTTCACTTCATCCATCTCCTCCTAATCAACCCCAGACCACAACCACCAGGATGCCAGCCCACCTGCCAATAGGCTCACCTATAGCCTTTGATATGGCTGCTCTACAGGTCCAGTTAGGGGCTGATGCAGCACTCATTGTGCCCCACCAAGCACCATGGTGGTGCTTCACTGACATGTCGGATCTCCTTTCCTTTGTGAGGAGCTTCACGGGAGAGAGCCTGGTGATTATCACCAGCCAACTATGGCTTAGAGGAATAGCTCCACACGAGTTCATGGCCAACTCAACCTCCTTTATCAGAGACGGATATGTGTACGCCATCCACGGTCCAATCAGTTTCGCCGGGGAGGAATATAGGCAACTACTACTAGCTGTTGGCCCCCGAGACTTCTGCTCGATGATTTATTCGTTCTTGCCGTCTGGAGAAGATGGACCCACTATATCAGTGGATGAAGAGGATGTGGAAGCAAGAGGCCAATTAAACCCTATCACCCGATTTGTTATTGTTGAAGCACCTATACACTTCGCTTATTGAGCAAGTGAAGTGAGATTCTACGCCATACTCAAAGATATGACGATCCCACTTGCAGGTACGCTCTGCCAAACCAGAGGGCAGTCACAGTATCAAAGGGAATACCAGAAGCTACCTACATCTTGAACTCTCATCAAAAATAAAGTGGCAAATGTGGAAAAGAAAGAGGATTTCTGAACATCGACCTATTGCTTTCTATAGTAAATATTATTCAATTTTTGTAAATAATTTCAATCTTAGTTTTGACCATCCTCGACAAGATGTATGTAGCTTTTGTACAGAAATGAAAGTAGATTTGAATAGGGAATCATATCCAGTAAAGAAAGCAAATCTTCGGGGGCAGTATGCCTTTCATAAGACTACAGCTAGAAAGTGTTTTCAGTTAATGAGAGAGATAGATCCTGGTACAGTATCTGTGTATTTCGACACGATGCAATATCAGCCTTTACCAAAACTCAATGTTACTGATACATTTTACTCTCGCCAAGTTTGGTTATATAACCTCAATTTCGTTATCTGCTGTGATAATAATGGACATGATAATAATGTATATACATGGTGTGAGACTGAAATAGGTAGGGGACCTAATGAAGTAGGTTCATGTCTGTATGACCTTTTGGTATTACTAGAAGAAAGATATAAAGATACCGTGTCGCCACCTAACACTCTTCGCCTATTTTCAGATTCATGCTCAGCCCAAAATAAAATGATGTACATAATGGAATTACTTTTGAGCTTTATTAACAAGTCAAATAATTCAAAAAAATTGACCACTATTTCCTAGTTAGAGGAGACAGCTACATACCAGCAGACCGGATATTTGGGCGAATAGAAAAGGAAATAAAGAAGGAAAAAGAAATTCTATCACCTAATGAATACCACAAAATATGCAATAGTAAAGGTTTTTAGGAAATGGCTTCACTTTTATGGACTATAAAGATTCTATTAAGAAAGTAATGAAAACTTTACTGCCATTTAAGAGTACTGAGCAAAAGGTTTTTACATACATAAAGGGTAAAACAACTGTTGGTGTGTCACAATCTTATACTGATTCGCCTGTTAGTGTGTGTCTGTCCTCAGAAAAGATAAAAGTGTTTAGAGTTTAAATATTAGTCCTTTACCTAAACAAAGCCACATAAAAGAATCAAAAAAGAATTGACGTGGGAAAATTGCTGAAATTTTTTGAAATTCCAGATGAGGCTAAATAGTTTTATAATGACATATAAACTATAATAACTTTAGTGAAAATGATGAAAATTACATGGAATATGATGAATATACTATATAAGTGCATTAAATATGTATTTGATAAACACATTTAATAGGATAAAATATGGGTAAGAGAGAAGAGAAAGTCTAAAAACTGTTTAATAAGTATTTTGTAATATTTTATGTTAATACCCTCCTTCTAATATCTTTAAATTTCTACTGTAGTGCTATGCAGTTATTATAGGGTTAGAATTAATATGTTTCTATTATGAAAAGTATGTAAATCCTTAACCTAAATTTATATGAGATTGTCCTAGAACTAATATGTTCCGAAAGTTTATATAAAAATAAAAATTTTAATCATAACGCACCATTTCCTGGAAATAGTTATTTTAGGCAAGATCAGATTATAAATGGATGCCAGCAATGAAAATGCCTAGAGTATACTAAAATTATCTGTATTGACACATTAAATTAAAACTAAACCTATATGACCGTTGTGATATTCCCAGTAGAAAATTGCCTCTCCTGAAAAATTTACTTTTTTTGAGATAGTGAGTTTTGGAGAGAAAGGCCACAATTACTAACTAACATACTATTAATGTCCATGTGTAATTTATTTTTTTATTCCATCATATTAATGTACATTGTGTTTTTGAACATTGCATCCCATGTACAGATATTTTCAGTAGATTGGATGTCCAGGGCAATAATAATAATAATCTGCTACAGGAAGTACTTAGTTGTAAGTGTCCAACTTAAGTTAAAAGTTTAGGTAAAGTCCAGAGGTCTTGAGAGAGGAGTTTTTCGTCTTACCGCTGAGCAGTTCCTATGGATAAATTTATTTAATAAAAAAATCCACCTACCTCAGAAAAATAAAAGGGGTTGGTAGTTGGCACCCAACAATACTAAACCAATATATATAAATTAAATTAAATTCATTTATTCATACCATATAAGTTTAAGAATTATACATAATCATATTATTTTTACCACATTGTTTCACACAGTTTAACAAATTTGTCATAATTTTCTTCTTTAAGTTTTTGCTTTTTTAACTCCGAAGAAAAATTAAATGCAAAGACAGACTGCACTGCTATTTTTAATGTGTATATTATTAATTTTTACTTACCTCATTGTAATGAAAATGCAATACTAACGCAAACAAATAAATATATTTTTTACTTGTATTTTTCAAATCACTAAATTTTTCACCCCAGTTTTACGGACTTTCTGATTTTACCTACAGGCTTTGCCCCCACTTAGTCCGTAAAATCAAGGGTTTACTGTATTGATAAAATATAAGAAAAGTGACAGCTGCAGAGTACATGACCTGACGTACGAATATATGAAAGTTGTTTTAGTTACTTTTGTAACTAAACAAATATTTCTTAATATCTTAATTGGATTATAAGTCGAACCGTTGGAGAGTTTCTAATTAAATTGAAAGCGTAGTTTGTTTATATGCTTCGATTCGAATATAATCAAGATTAAAATAGAATGTCCACTTACTCAACCATTAAAAATATGTATTTAATGTTAACTCATTCTTGATATCCTCAAACGATTCGATTGGAGTGTCGCGGGAGTTATGTTATCAGTCGACATAAAAAAAGTAGATTAGTCTTTAGTCGAAGACAAAACGTTTTCCGAGCGACTATGCAGAAAGGATATTTATACTTTCGACTTATTTTCGATTTTGTAATCATTCGATCTAGTTCGAAGCGTCAAAACGCGCATTAAGAAACTTATGGAGGCTTTCAAAACTATCATTAAGCTGTAAAGATATAGTTTACTTCAGGTATACACAATCTAAAGAAACGTTTAGAACGCATTTAGGATAGGCGCGGCCCGGAAACTTTATTTTATCAAATTTTTAATGGCCTAGATGCAACACATTGATTTGTTTAGATAACTTAGATTACTTTTTGCTGCGGAAACTAAAAAATGTCAACATACTCAATTTTTTAAAGTCAACCAAAATTGTCTGTAATGATAGTACTTCCCATGTTTGAGTCTGTCCGAGTGCACTGGCGATTAAATGGTTGCTGACTGCCCTTAATGTTGCGTACAGCAAGCCCTTTCAATCAAATTATCATAGGGAGAACCTGATATGACTTCTAAAAAAGCTAATAGATCGTGTTCATATATTCATACGTCAGATACAGTGATCTGAAGCTGTCACATTTGATATATAATATCAATAGTAATAAAATAGCGAAATGTTAACAAAGTTAAGCTTAAAGAAATTAAATAATTGCTAAGAATTTATTCTTACCAAAAAACTCCTATAGTTTAACGACATCTTGACAGAGGTATGTTGACTTGAGAGGTTTAAAAAATGACATATGGATGCGACATATTGAAATGAAATGAGCCTTACATTAAAGTGAAAGCAGACAAAATATATAAAAAATTATTTCAGGGAAATAATAATTATGTTTTTAGCCCCGCGTTTTACTAGCTGTTCAGGGTATACACATGTGCAGGCCTACTAATTAGGCTAATGAGTTAGGGATAAGAAATACTGAATTTTAGAACAAGTGGACCAGCATTTGAGTGGGGGGAGAGTGAAAAACAATTTTGGAAAAAACACCCAGAATACCCACGAGCGGGATTCAAACCCCGATCTCCCCATCATCAGAGGTCTAGCCAATTGAGATAATGACGCCTTAAGACCACACGGCCACCGAAGAAGGTAACACTTAAATTGAGCATCCTTAATGGACCGCAGTTTGTTCTGAGCAGGGGTAGAACCACACTACTCATCCCAGGTGCGTAACACCCCACGCCAAACATAGCCCTTTAGATCTAAAAACATGACACCCAGATTCGCCTCAGGAGGGAGATGAACTGCTTCCTTGGTAGCCAGTTCATTTCTTTAAAGACCAGTGTGAACAGGAATCCAGCAGAAGCCGAACCGGGTGTTTAACGAACCCAATTTAAAATTTTGCTCATGTCATATGCACGAGTACGTAGGCTTCAGATTTCGAATCCTCCGTGTAGATGCACTTAAATAACTGAAAGATAGTGGAGAGGAGCTCATTTAAGGTCTTGTCCCTTTAGGGAACTTGGAAAGATCAAGATGACCTTGAGGCAGGCGTATCTTCCAGGGAGAAGCTCAGCCTGGATATGTGAGGAAAGCCTTTGGCAGGACTATCCCACACGTGTCGAGGACCGATAGCATCCGGATCCCAACCGGCCTTGTACTAAGCCATTTGGTTTCATACTAGACTCGGTCAGCCTTATGGATACTTGAACGGGCATTTAAGCGCGCAATGTCCACAATGCTACAGTAGCCCCATGGCTTTTTTGGTGCTGACTGACAGCTGACAGCTTTAAAAAGATACCAGACCAGATTACGTATCCCTACGCCGAACCAGATGATCTGCAAAAACATTTATTTAGGTATGTACCTAAATTTTGACTGTCAGAAGTCAGCTGTGAGCTGTCAGTCAGCACCAAAGAAGCCATGGGGCTACTATATGTATTGTCATAGCGAACAACGTACAGTTTAAAATACTACCCTGAGGTACCCCATCTTCTTGAATAATATCATTGGACAAGGTGTTATTAAACCTAACCCGTAATTTTATATCAACAGTAGATAGCTTAAATAGTAGTTATTATTATTATTATTTGTGTTTAGAGGCCCATCGACACAATGAGGTCATTAGGGCCTTAGCATTGTATAGGTACATAGTAAAATCTCCATAGGAGAGAGACAGAATATCCACCTGTTTATATAAAAAGGTGAAGTGACAATATAAAAAAACAATATAAAAGGAATGGTTCTCAATATGAGAAAAAAAAACCATTTGAGGCACTCCATAGGAGTACTCAAATGGGCTCAAAGTACAATTGAGTGAAAAACCTGCTAAAAAAAACCACAGGTGTATCACTCTAATAAATAAAAAAAAACATATTAAAACAATATATTAGTTAAAAAGACAATACTAACATGTTAAAATAGTCATTTTATTAAAGTTTGTTAACATGGATAAAACGATAAAACAAACACATTAAAGTATACTAAAATGTTAAAAAGGTCTCAATATGAGATAAAATCCAGATGAGCCACTTTATAAAAGTGACTCAAATGGCATTAAAAAGATTCGCCTGGCGTATAAAATGGAGTAAACAAATAACTCCTTCAGCGCTGTCGCGTAATAAAAAAGGAAGGTCACCTTTAAAATCAAGGGCCAGGCGAATAGGGGCATACCTGCGACACTCCACCAAAATGTGGTGCACACTAAGGGGAGCATCGCAAAGTTCACACACTGGAGGTGGATCCCCTCTCAGTAAAAAACTATGGGTCAATGAAGTATGCCCGAGGCGGAGTCTCGTCACGATCACCTCCTCTCTTCTAGACTTTCGTATAGAAGAGGGCCATCGCGACACACCGTCCCTGATGGACCGCAGCTTGTTCTGAGCAGGGGCCGAGACCCACTGCTCGTGCCAGGTGCGTAAGACCCCACGCCGAACATAACCCTTAAGGTCTAAAAACATGACACCCAGACTCGCCTCAGGAGGCAGGCGTGCTGCCTCCTTGGCCACCTGGTCAGCCAGTTCATTTCCTGAAAGACCGGCGTGACCAGGAATTCAGCAAAAGGCGAGCCGGGTGTTTAATGAATCAATTTTTAAAATTTGTTCGTGAATCATCTGCAGGAGAGGATTCCACGAGTAGAGTGTGGACAATGCCAACAGAGCACTCATGGAATCCGTGCAGATGAGAACAAAACTGTGACACGATATACAAAACATAGAGATTTAAAAATGGCATATAGTTCAGCCGTAAAAACACTGGATTCACCAGGTAGAGCAAATTTAAAATTGGATCCTTCCACAACAAATGCACATCCCACGGAGGCCCCGCATTTTGAGCCATCCGTATAAATGCGTTTAAACCCTCGAAAGCGGGTTGCGAGGAGCTCATTAA